>CACSLK010016728.1:1760511-1775673 GCA_902706635.1 Striga hermonthica
AAAAAAAAAAAAAAATGCAAAGTCCTACACCATTACACAAAACCATTGAAACTGAAGCTGGGAAAAATGAAGAGACGACCAGCTCCTGAAGTAACAGGTTGACAGTAGAAGTGCTTAACTTGTAAAGCCATGAACTTAGAAAGAGAAACCATATACAATAATATTTATATTTTTAAATATAACAAAGTAAACTTTCTCCTCGTCTCAAATTTGCACAACTTCCTTCCACAGAAGACATCTGCTTCGTCCTCATCTAATTTCCTTAGCCTTGTGCCTTTTCTCGGTAAGCCAAAACCTGAATAAAGAAATCAACAAAATTTTTACTTCATTTCCCATGAACGATTAAGAACCTTGTATACAGAAGTGAATGGACAGCTGTCCAAACAAAACAAAGAACGATGCGGGACACGAGTGGATAGACCAACCACATCTGACTTTGGATACATCTTAGCAAGGTAAGAGGGACTAAATAGTTAATAGTGTAGTCAGAAACAAAAAGGAGGGGTATTTTCACTCCGGGTGTTCGTCCGTATGGCTGTTAGATAAAACGACCCTGCTAAAAGATGACGTATCAAATTCTAGTGTTGAGTCCAATTTTACAAATTTGGCCTCTTTCCGAAGCTATTGGTATTTTCACTCGTCGTGTGTGCAATTTATTCGTAACAGTGGACTTCAATGCATGCGCACAAAAAAACTGAAACGCACAACACTGTATAATCATGCACGAAAAAATGAAATAAAGTAAAAAAAAAAAGATCCACAGATAGCGAAGTATTACCAAGTTTTGCTGAGTAAAATTGGCATGAATTTCCCCCAACGTTTGGTCTTCGTTCAACAGCTGCATCTCATTGAGACAGGGGTCCACAATTCCAAGTTCACCTTTGAAACTAGAGGTGATGTTCACAGGAGGAATATCTTTTACAATCAATATTTCGATTCGATCAGCTTCGGTCGATGTCTGCATAGCAACATACTGCCAGAACGTGGATTTATAACCATTCAGAATCTGTACCTTATTCAAATATGCATAGCAGCCAATTCAAAGAATTACAAAAACTTCTATGGAAACGTAACCTGGCTTAGGTGTCTAACTGATGACTTCTGGCTGCAGCAGAGATAAGGCCGCTTCAGGCAGGGTATATTCCCATCAATCAGCGAAACAAGCTGGAGATTAATTTTCAACTGAAACAGAAATAATCTAACTCAAGTTCAGTAGAAAGGGTGTGCGGTAACTGGTGAAGAATCACTCATGAGATAATCCATGATTTCAATAGTTCAGCCAGCATGAAGAAATTGTAGTACTGCTAAGCCCTCATCCATAGTCAGTCACCAATTTAACCATAAGCTCGAAATTTCCAAATCAAAAGCAAAAGATTTAGTAATTACCACCTCATCATTATCAGTCGCACTTTTGAGATGCTCTCTCAGCTTCGTGAGTCTGCTATTCCTCGACAGTTTGCCATTGACCCAACCATTCCCACCGTGCCTTGTGTTACTCCGCAAACCGCCTCTTCCCCAGGCAAGAATCTCAGTGCCCCCTATAAGCCCGACCGAGGTACCTTGCAGTTCTCTGTTGGCTTCCGGGTCATTATCTTCATCTGCATTGGCCCCCGACGACTGCTCTGAGGACCGACCTCCTCCCCATCTTTTGTGCCTCTTTGATTTTACTTCAGGTGAGCACTCCTCGGCGGAAGAGGAGTCTTTGCTGCCATTAGTTCCTTCGTCTTCATCAGAGTCAGGGTATTCAGAAGCCCGATGAGTTCGCCTTCCTCTCAAGTTCCGGTAAGTGCTCTGTCGTCTAGAAAACGCAGCAGCTGACACTCTACCTGTTCGTTTCTTTCCCAGTGCTTCTGCTTGCCGACGAAATGTCTGTGAAATTGAATCTTGGATCTGGTACAACAGAAACTTGTGTCAAGAAGGTGTTGGGTTTACAATTTTTAAGATCTCAGTTTGAGGGTTTTGCTTTCAGGTTATTTTAATTTTTTGGGGGTATATTTTTTAGTTTAATTCATAGAAAGATCTATTAGCCAAGCACTTATGGAGGGAACTCGAACTTTTTGGGTTGAACTACTTCTTGGAGGGATTTGGTTATTTCAGTTTACTTTAATTTTTTTTTTAATGATTTAGTTTTAGGGGTCCGGATTATGGGTCAAGATCTGGGTGCTTCGAACAGAAAAGTTAAGTTCAATTAAGCTTATGACATTTTTGTTGCAGGGACTCTAGCATAGAGATGGCCTTTCATGAGTCGATGCATAGTATGTCCTGTAACTGCTGAAAAATTAAAGAGAAGCCTATTGTGATAACTTGGAAAATAAGAAACAAGGTTCTTTTCTTTGCGGCCATAGATACTTCAGGCACAAAAATGCATGCATGACTCATGAGCAGCAGAGTTTGGACCAAAACTGAGAAACCTACCTGCTTATTGCGAGCCTTCTCTTCTTCATGGAAAGCCAATTCCTAAAACAATGATAGCAACACAGTTCATAATGAAGATTAAAGCAGAATAGATCTCGTATTGACTCAAAGAACAGGTAAATTAGGTTGCTACCTCCTCCTCGTATTTATCAATATCAGGATACAAAGCAGCAATGAGGGCATCATAATTTGGATCATCCCTTAAAGAGCGTCGACTAGCACAATGTGTGCGGCATGCTGGACATTCATTGTTCCTGAATTCAAAATCAATAGAAAATCAGAAGGCAGCAAACCTTTCAGTAGCTAGTTTAGATTAAACGACCAAGAAAATTACAAAAACAAAAAACAAAGAAAGAAAGGAAGGAAGAAGAAGAATAAGTACCCTAGGCGCATGGATTTGTCAATGCACTCTCTGCAGAATCGGTGTAAGCATTCCATGACAGTCCTTGTCTTTCTAATTATACCTATACATAATATATTTACCAAGAAGCAAAGAGGCTCGAGTAAGGGAAAAGAAAAGCAAAGATAAGTTCTTACAATAGTAATCCAATTTGTTCATTTCCAGCCACATTAGTACGGAAAGCAAAGTATAGTGGTCAATTATGAGATATGACTTCAGTGTCATGACTTGTTTTTTAAATTGAATCCGGACAAAATATAAGTTTGAGAATTGTACCTAAACATATTGGGCACTGAACTTCCTTCCGTATTTCTCCCAAATTCACAACAATAAATCTGGAAGTCAACAACAACATCTCTTTAGAGTAATTCATATCAAATGTCAGGTACAAACAATGCCAACATGTGGAATCGAGAAGAAATTACTTGTTTCATATAACTTCTGATACTTAGCTATCAATGTGTACAAGAAAAAAGGAAAAGAGAAACCTAAAACAATTAATAGCTTATAATTGTGAAAACAAGATCATTTAACCAGAAAAGGAAATAGGGTAGCTCATTCAATGGAAGCATATTAGTTAGTAGGATATTTAGAAAATAACAAAAATCTAGGGCATTGACTCGTAGGTTTTGGTTCAAGATGATAATGTATCTCCTAAAGTTAGATGCTTTTCTAAATTGTAATGCTAATTTATGCTCTTAATAAATATGGATTTGGCACATGTTTAATCTTAAAAGAAAATAGCATATCAAAGGCTACAAAGCGGATGTCTGCACAATTTGGTAACTACTAGACATGATAGACATAGTCCCCCAATTTTCCTCAGCCCAAACTATCTAATTATGCTCATAATCCTCATAATAAATTAAACATGTACTAAAATTATAATGTGTTTATTATCATATAATATGTAGCCAGGAGGCTGCTACACCATGCTGACTATACCACTCAACTACATCTATGGAAACTCCAGAGTGCCATTCCAGAAGAAGATGGATGCACAGCAATTTAGACTACTTTTGTAGCCCTTTGAAAATAGAAGCCCTGAAAGACTTCAGATTGCTCATCAAAGAAACAAACCTCAACTTTCTTTTCCCTTATAAGAAACCTCAGATATTTTTCCCTTCCAAAAGTTCCCCCACAAGTGTACCGGTAAAGATCCTTCTCCAACAGCCAGCAAGGAGCCAAAATGTGTAGCTATTTATTAATATGTTCAATCAGCATACAGGGTTTGCCAAAATAGTCACAAAAGATGCCATGTCATAACTATCAAAGCTACCACATGTAGAATGCAAAAGTGCCATAGTTACATGCAAAGGAATTATCTACTTCCTGGAAGGGTTCCAGATTCGTTATAACGACAGCAGAACAGTAGTATAAAGAACAGAGAACTCATGGCATGCATAACCATTCCTGAAAACCTTAACCCAGAAAAAGAAATGAAAATTCCAGATCACCTCCAAGTACATCACAAATCATTCAAAATACAATGCCCGAACTAAACAGGATAAATCAAAGCCATATGAAATTTCCACAATCAAAATTCACCAGCTTTTAACCAGGCCACAAAAAGATATACACCAGATTCCATCACCAGATCTAAAATTATTTTATGTACTCAGGAAATCAGCCAGAAATCCTCCCAACTGAACCTCAACTAAACAAATCGAACCGCAAAACCAAGCATGCAAATCTCGAGCTATAGAGGCTCATCCACCCATCAAGCAGCGGACTTGGAACACGCAGCACTAGCTTGCCGCCAGTGAATTATAAACACATATATTCATTCATTAATACGCGTGCCTGATCGCCCGTACGTGAGTGTGCGTATATGCAGAAAGTGCAAAAACAGAAAGAGATAAATGAACAAAATAGTACTCGTCTATTTCCTCATCGCTGGAGTCAGAGCTGTCCTCGGAATCTGAAAATCAAACACACGTAAAACAACCGTAAATCAACAAATTCAGATACCAATGGTGAACCGGAACTCGAATTCAGTTCGACCAGAACAAAGCATGCGCGTAAACGTGTATACTCACACAAGTACCTACCTTTCTCGTTGTCGCTCAGCTTCTGGTTGTGATTCTCGCTGCCTCGGAGCGAATCATCGGGTTTTTCTTCCTCCGGCGGTGGCGGAGGAGAAGGAGGCGGAGTGGCGGTTTCCAGCGGGCGATTCTGGGAGGGCATTGGGTTTGACTGGGCTGCGGAAAGGCTGCGGTGGCCGTGGTCCGTGGAGGCGGTGGTTGGGGTGGTGGTGAGACGGAGTCAGCGAAGAGAGGGAGGTACTCGAGTGTTCGGGTGCTCGAGGAAAATGCAATGTGTGTGTTTTGTAGTCTTTTGCGATCTGGGTTTGGTTACCTCCAGTCTCTCCCCTCCGGTTTTTTGCAATTTCAATTGTTTTACCCTATAGACGGTGAAAGGTGGGACCAGGACAATCACGATTTCTTCGCATGAAAATAGCACCTTGCATAATTTGGACATTTGGACATAGTATTTTAGGAAAATGCTACAGTGTCATTACGGAAACCATTCCATCGGGATTTGTAACCGTTAAATCATCATGTAACCGTCGTAGATAATTGGTCTAACGGTTATAAACCCCGGCAGAATTATTCCGTAACGGGACCGTAGAATCTTCCTGTATTCTAAGGGGTGTTTGTTAAAGGAATAAATTGAGTGAATTAACTTATAGTGAGTTTTTTTTTTTTTAACAGAGTTAATTTTTTTAAAAAATGATGTAGTTAGTTGTTGGTGAGATTTTGAATTTATATTAAAATAATATTTAAAATAAAATAATTAAAATTGATTCGATGTAAAAATATGAGAGAGATGATATGAAGTGATTGTTAGTTAATATTATGTGATTTGATGAATAGTGAAGTAATATTGATATGATTTTTTTCTTTTAATAAGGGGGATCAATACTGGTTCCCCAATTCCCCCCAGGTGACTCGAACTCGGGAAAAATGATTGATTGTTATTATATAATTATCTATGTCTATACAATAAGAATAATAATTTACTAAAAATAGTAGTCAAAAAATTTAAAAGCATTTAATGCATATCTTTTTTTAGAACTTTTTAAATATATGCTTCAATATATACAATTTTAAACAAGATTAAATTAGACATGATAAAAATATATTATTTCTTTAAATAATTTTATTAATACCTGCAATAATTTCATTGATACTCATTATAATAAATTACAAGATTGAGTTTCCTTGATTCATGTTGATATTGGTCAAGATAAATATTACAACATTTCTTAAGCTTTAACCATAAAATATTTTTTTTACATATATTCACTTTTTATTCAAAAATATTTATAGGAAATCGTACGGGTTAAGTAGAATATTTTCTTCCAATTAATCAAGTGAAATCAAGCTGGTGAATTAATCTTTGCCAATATAATTTTTTCTTAAGCTTTATTTTGTTACATATATAAAAAAAAATTAATTAATATAAATTTACCATTCAAGAAGTTGTGTTTTTGGCATTTGCTAAATCAAAATTGTTTAATTAGTATACAAAATTAAATTCTAAAAAACACGTGTGTATATTTTGTAAACTATATTAATACAAGTCTCGCACCACGACCGGCTGGAAACCGCCTCAAGCTCGTTCTCCTCGCCGGTTAAACGCGGAACCTGCACGAAACTCCCACACCGGAGGTGTTTTCCGGTGAAGAGCCTCCAACGCTCAAGTCAGATCTTGAGAGAGAAAGTATATGAGTAAAAATGTGAGAGTATCAGAAAAATTTTATCGTAAAAGTGAGGATTCTTGTCCCTATTTATAGGGACGAGCTACCTGTTCTACATGCGCGGGTAGGGCGAGTTCGGCCAACCGTCCTCTTCTCGTCCGTACAACCGCGCGCCTCCACTATCCTTGACGTCAGGGAACGCGTCCAATTTGTCAGGGAATGTCAGAGTTCGTTATAGCCATGGGCCACTCATGGAGTGCCGCGTGTCCTGCCTTCACGTGCTGGAGATTCTCTTGTGCATTCTGCTGCTCGACCAAATCTGTGCGATCGCGACCTATCTGACCATCTTCCATCGACCAACTCCTCGAGTAACTGGTGTCTGTCGACCACTTCTGAACCCACTCGTCTCTGTTGTTTGCTCTCTGTCCTTCATTGCAGGTGTCTGGTCCGGTTCGACCATATCATTTGACCCGTCTTATTTAGCTAACCCGATGAACCGGTCTATTTTCTCCGGTTAGCCCAACAAACCGGTCTGGTATATAATATCCCATATCATCTAGTCCCTCCACTCTGGTCGAGTCTAAATGACTCGATCTAAGAGTAGACTTTGGTCTATGTCGAGGAGATTCTGTTTCTTTGTTTTCGACCACCTAGCACATTTCCTTCCTTTGCGCGTTCACTTTCCTTTCTAACCGCCATTCTACGCTTTTTGAATTTCAAATTTTGCCACTTGTCCGCCCTTTTGGGATGCGTCTTTTCGTCTGCTCAGGAGTTATGATAGCCTCGTGACCCGTGTTACCTCGAATCTCGCTCCCACTCCTGCGCACCTCTTTTTTCCTGCTGTTGGATCTCCTACTTTAATCATACGGCTCGAGACTACGCGTATGTTCGCTTGTCCCCCGATCGCTGCCCTTCATTACTTATGATCCTACGGTCGGCGATTTCTCCCATTCACTTTTTGCCCTTATAAATATCCACACTTAGGGAAATTTTTCCCTTCTTCACTATCGCATCCTGTCGCACTAGAGCTTCCTGCAATTGTCGAGCGTCCTGCAACCTTGAAGTCTCTGTTCTATCTGCAAGCTCTCCATCGTTCGCCATGAGTAAGTCTTCTTATCTTTCAATTTATGTTTGTTAACTTTTAGTTTTCGGGTTCTTCCTCTTTTCCCTCGAACTTCTTCTCGATTCTGGCCCCGTCCATTGTTTGTCCTTCCCGCTGTGCTCTCCTACGTTCTTTCCCACCTTGTTCTTTGTTTTTGCTCTTTCCTTTAATTAATTATAATTTTCCTTTCTTTTATCTCAGATTCTTCTACTTCGAGTGAAAATGATCGATACAGCGGGAAGGACCTGACTCCCCCTTCTTCTTATGCGACTCTTAGCCTATCGAGCGATTCTATACAAGAAATTCTTCAGCCTGAGCCCATTTCCATCCTTCCCCCCTGCGACGATCAGCGATAACCCTACAGCCACTGTTATCTCTCCCTCCACCTATCTCGTCGACCAACTCGAAGATGAAGTTACTAGCCGCCCTCCTTCTCCTCCCGCCGGACGTGCTCGTCGAGCTATCGACCAAGATGACGAGATCGAAGACGAGGATGATCCTCAGGACCACATCCTGTTGTCTGCTCGTGATCCCACAGACTTTGTTCCTTTGTCCTCTCGTGCCCCGGCCTCTTCGACCATACCTTATTGCTCCCATCAACCCAAGTCATCCAAGCGGTCCAAGTCATCTAAACCGTCTTCGAGCGTTACCCGTCTCGACTTTGATTTGATTGGTCATCCCGGGACTGCTCGCACCCCTGGTGATGATGATACCTACGATAACCCTCCTGAGGGCTATTATACCTTCTTCCGCCTTCGCTTCGCTATCTGCCAGGCATTAATCGACATGTGCGGTTTATATGGTCTGCCTCTCAACCAAATCACTCCAAACGCCTTCAGGACTTTAGCATCATTTATTGTTTTGTCCATGGTCCACATGGGTAGAGTAGATTTAGATTTCTTTGTTTTTGCTATTTTGCTTCGAAACAATCAGACGGCCTCTATTTAGAAAGCCGTAATAAAGATTGTTTCATTACTGATCGACCATCTAATGTCCCAAGATGGAAAGATCAGTTTGTATATATACGTCCCACGCAGCCTTACCCTTGGGCGCCCACCCCCTGGTTCACGGATGTGCCCCTTAAACCTGCTCGTCCTTCTCCCAACCCAATCTTCGACCGCCGCATACAACTGTGGAACTCGAATCCCGTCGCCTCCACTCCTTTACTCGAAGATGATAACCTCCTCCACTATTGTGGAATTTTGACCCATAAAAAATTTTCTCCTCCTCTCGCCGAGACCATTCTCCAAATTCGCGTCGATCCTAAACTTGCCGAAGTTAATAAGACAGCTCGAGAAGGTGCTCGAGTCATCACTATTATATGCTTTGTATTTATTACGTTTTATGTCATCAATGAACTTTTGACTAACTCCGTTATTCATGCAGAGGGATTTTTGCATAAGCCAGACCTCAAGAAGTCCAGCGACAGGAGGTCCGCTCATAGGGACACCCCAGCCAATGTCGAGAAGGCCAAGGGGCAATCCTCGACCAAAGACGTGGCCTCTCGACCGGAGAAATCCAACGTTGGCGCTTCCTCTCACTCGAGCAAACAACGGGCTCCTCCTTCTCCGCCAAGGCAAGTCATCCTAGTCATTCGACCAGGGAGGGCGATGCGTCCAAGAAACGCCCTCGGTCCGAGGTGACTAGTCCGCACTCCGCCAATCCTCCGCCCTCCCCCAAGCGGCCACAACTTGAGGCGGCTTCTACAGGGAATCCCCTTGCCTTACACGCTCCTTCTCTCTATCTGGTGTCAGTCGGACCACGGGAGGCTGTGTCTCGGCTGATGAGCTTCCTACCATTCGACGATACGCACCGCTGGGGGGTGAATCGTCGAAATCAAACCGAATATGGCATTCGCGCAATGACACAGGTATATTTTCTTTCTAGCATTAATTTTGAGTATCCTACTTTGCATCCTTCTCATTGTTCTTCTTACTACAGACTCTGGTCTCCATCGTGCCTCTCCTCGAGGAGGCGATGAATGGTACTGGTCACCCAATTCCTGTGCTTGAGGGCGACAACAGGCGCCTCGAGGAGAAAAATAGGAGGTTGAAGGCCGAGAACGAGGACCTGCTCAAAACACGCCACGCCTTGGCTGAGCAGCTGAAGAAAGATGAGCAGCGCTACAAGGATGCGTTGAAGGGTAAGGATAAAGCCCTTGAAGTGGAGAGGGCCAGTCGGAAGTAAAAAGTCGAGGCCGCTGCTATCACTGCGATCGAGCAGTCCTACAGACGACGCCAATAATACAAGTCTCGCACCTCGACCGGCTGGAAACTGCCTCAAGCTCGTTCTCCTCGCCGGTTGAACGCGGAACCTGCACGAAACTCCCACACCGGAGGTATTTTCCGGTGAAGAGCATCCAACGCTCAAGTCAGATCTTGAGAGAGAAAGTATATGAGTAAAAATGTGAGAGTATCAGAAAAATTCTATCGTAAAGTGAGGATTCTCGTCCCTATTTATAGGGACGAGCTACCTGTTCTACACGTGCGGGTAGGGCGAGTTCGGCCAACCGTCCTCTGCTCGTCCGTACAACCGCGCGCCTCCACTATCCTTGACGTCAGGGAACGCGTCCAATTTGTCAGGCAATGTCAGAGTTCGTTATAGCCATGGGCCACTCATGGAGTGTCGCGTGTCCTCCCTTCACGTGCTGGAGATTCTCTTGTGCATTCTGCTGCTCGACCAAATCTGTGCGATCGCGACCTATCCGACCATCTTCCATCGACCAACTTGTCGAGTAACCGGTGTCTGTCGACCACTTCTGAACCCACTCGTCTCTGCTGTCTGCTCTCTGTCCTTCATTGCAGGTGTCTGGTCCGGTTCGACCATATCATTTGACCCGTCTTATTTAGCTAACCCGACGAACCGGTCTATTTTCTCCGGTTAGCCCAACAAACAGGTCTGGTATATAATATCCCATATCATATATATACACTATTTAATTAAAATTATTTACATATTTAAAATTGATTACATAAATAAATAATACCAACGTGCATTAAATATTTTTCATTACATAAAATAAAAAGGAAAAAAAAAGACATGCAACTTCTATAACTTTTATAAATAATAATGACATTATATGACAACAAAGTTTATAATAAAATAATAATTAAGCATTATATAGTGAACAAGAATAAATAAAACTGTTATTTTTTCTTATATCAATAAATAAATATATATACTAAAATCATATTTATATTAGTATAAATGAGTTAGTGAGATAATATATTAATTATTTTACAAGGTAGCCTTGATATGCTCGTATTTAATGTTTTGGCTAAAGAACGAAGATTAAAAGATGTGTAAAATAGATTATAACCATATTTGTTTTTAGAATTAATACGTTGATTAAAATTTGTGAAAAATAAACAATAATCCTATTGAATTTTAGACTTAAACGAACAGAGCCTGTAAAAATAGTTCATTTTATATCTTTATCTCATGCATCGAATGGGGTACGTACCAGTATTGATAATATTGAGGATAGTGAGTTTGAATTAAAATTGAAATTTAGATTTCGAGTAGAATTAATTTTGTTTGAGTTTTTTCCTTTAACAAACACACCCTAAGTGACTAGTTGGTTATGGAAATTTAGAAAAAAAAAATTAAAAAAATCCAACTTTTTAACTCAACAATTTTTTTAACTCAAATTTAACTTAACTTCACTATCATCAAATTTATCAATATAATTAAATAATATCAAACAATTATTCATACACCATAAAACCATTAATTCACTATTCATCCACTCGCATTATTTTAACTAACCATCACTTCAAACCATATCTCTCCTACATTTACATCAAATCAATTTTAAATATTTTATTTTAAATATTATTGTGATATACTCATTAACAACTAATCATACAACATTTTTTAAAATTAATCAAATCAAACATAAAACCCAAACAAATCCAAAAATTTCTATAAACAAACACTACCTAGTCTCTCATGCGATGCACGGACAAATAATATTAAAACTGTTATTGTAATTAAATGTTGGGTTCTATGTTTATATTACATTAAGTTCAAATAAAATTATCCATCATCATGAAAATTGAGAAGTGTACATTAATTTGAAATAATATTATTGTGGAGTAGTGTTTGAGTTCTATGTGAATCTCAACTTCATTAATATGGTAAATAAAAATACTAAAATACTAAAATATATATTATTTTTGAAAAAATGTTCAAAATCTACATATATAATAAGAATTACCATTTACTAAAACTAGTAGACAAAAATTTAGGAAACATTTAATGCATACCATTTTTAGAAACTTTTTAAATAGATGCATTAATTATTTTCATATACACGTTTTCATATAGGATAAAATAATATATGATCAAAAGATTATTTAAATAAATTTATTAATATATGCACTATTTTCATTGATATTTATTATAATAAATTACTAGATTGATTTTCTGTGATTCATAATATTTTGGTCACGATAAATATTATTATTAATATTTGGAATACTCTCATTGTGGATTAGTGTTTGAGTTCCATGTAAATCTCGCCGATGAATAAACTAGGAACAACTTGAAGATATTTCTAAAAATGTCATTCAAAAGTAAAAAAACTTTATTACCTACACAAAAGACGCAAGTCGGAGGATGTTCACATGGATAACTTTAATAATTATTGAAAAAAAATAAGAAACAAATTAGACTGGATTCTATGTTCAAATTAAAAAATAATATATATATATATATATGTGTGTGTGTGTGTGTGTGTGTGTGTGTGAAAATTGTATATTTGGTGAATGTTGCATTTCATCATACGATACCTCAAACTTTGTTAAATCGTTCTAAGAGTTTAAAAAAATTAAAAATGACGCAGTAAATTCTTTTTGAATGTCACTGGAGAAGCGACTGTTGGATATTTGTGAAAACTTATATGTATAGAAAGCTCTTTTCATAAAGAAATCCCAACAATATATTCCGATCATTGATCAGACTTTACGCTTCCTCATGTTGTCGATTCTTTCCATTTCTCTGTACTCTTCGATGGAGGAAGCACCAAACACGTTTGTCACCAGATAAAGATAAAATACTGAACATAAAGAAAGCATTTCTTGAGATCACTATATTCACGCTTTGCAACATATTAACATTATGTGGATCGACACCTATACCTGGTCTGATCGCTGTGTCAACCCTTGTAGGATGTAATCCTACCAGAGATAATGCTTCGATCTTTGTTAGGCGCTTACAACGTTTATCGTATTCGTCCAAACCCAAGACAGTCCAATCTTCCCCTGAATCTTGTAGTTAAGAGTGGCACCACCCCTATGGCTGTACATAAACAAAAATAAAGAGGTGATCATGATAAAATATTATTCAAACCATACACGAGAATCTACCCCCACAACCACTTATGTGTTTCTTCCACCAGAGGGATGTCAAAAGCTTTATCCATCTCTGAGTTTTCTTCAGATCACAAAGATTTTCAGCTTCCAGATATCCAAAGCCACTCATGTTTCAATTTGTGACGAGATTTAGGGAGACTGGTGATCAAGTTCGCGCATTTTTCATCCCTCGATGCCATATGAAAACTCCCAGATCCTTCCTTGGATGTTTTCCACATCAAGATTGAATCAAGTTATTCCATCGATGGGGTCGACCACCATTTATTGTGGAAAAGAACAATGAGGGAACACAATCGACACCATGTGTTTGGATGAATCTGGCACGCTGATCTGTCATTCTCGCATATATTCTACAAATATACCTTGGTTAATGGGAACCGCCTACCATAAATTATTGATTCTCTATGCCTTGCAACACACCCCGGTGGAGGACAATGGATCCGATCAACCTCGTAGGAGTAGAAAGTTTGAGCGACGATGGCACCTCGAGATTTTGCCTCAACTTAACCACATTGGTATCTTTCAGAATGCTAACCATCTTGCAAATATCTAGGTTGCTCGATATTTCTAGTTCTTCTAGAGGTGGTCTTCTGCAAAAGCTTTCCGGCGTCATCTTAACTGATTCTTCCTCGATCCGTGCCTCCTTCTTCTGGATCGCGCTCATAATAGAAATCGACTCTCTTATCTGACCTGTCCGATTACCCCTTAGCAATGCTTCTACCGTTTTCATGTCAAAGTCATGGCTACTTTAAGACATTTTGAATAGCTGCAAAAAAAATTATATTCTCATAAATTTTGAAGATCTCGTTTCAAAAATTTACAAGCAAGAAATATAAGAAAAGAACGAAAAGCACCGTTATTTATAGTCCACGAGAGTAACCTTCAATACTGAGCTATGGGCATCGGTTATCGAGAAGGTATACACGTCTTCATCCTCAGAAGGTGCCACATGTCCCATAAAAGAAGATGTGTTTTCTCTTTTTAAAATGCCTCGAATAAAGTCAATCTTTCTATGCGATCGCATTCTGAGAACGCTCACTTTCAATCCGAATCAGTCAACTTTTAAAGATTAACAAAAGATTGCAAGCAACTTCCCAGGTCCCTTTTTTATATTATCATCCCGTCGATAATCTGGAAATCTGGTGCCCCCTGTTGTGTATTTTATGAAAACGTCTCCTAAAGGCCGACACGATTAAGAAGATAACACGATCCATGTGAACACCTTCTGACATATCAAACTCGTAAAGTGTTGATCCTCCGACTGCTGATCACTCTGCAACATGTGAACACCTTCTGACATATCAAACTCGTAAAGCCGCTCAAGACGAAAAAAACCACCACCTAAAAGGTTATGTTTAGCCGCCCAAACCGGTCACGTCTTGTAGGTCTGAAGAATATACATCCTATCCTGAAAAGCGAATTTCTGCATGGCACCATGCGCCCTTCGCTTAGCTAATCAAGTAGCCATAATTACATTTCATCTTTTTTTTTTTTTGTTGTATAAAGGTGACCCTCGACGCCCATTTTAATAGGCAGGGAAGGAAAATAGAGAGAGCGATATACACATACACAAACAAACACTAGCAACACACATACCATGACAATATAACAGAATACAAACATATAATAGCTCAACATATAACCACTACTGTAACAAGATATATCTTTTTCTAGTCTCACATTCAGAGAAGTTTTCTTCTCGTTGATCTCTCAATAGATCCGCGACATCGTGTGTTCATTATTATTTCACTATCTTGCGTAGTAGTTTGTCTAGCACCCACATAAAGCATATCGGTCCTTCCTTCAATTATAATCCATCCTCCCTTAATCCAAATCACAATCGTTGGTTATTGCTCGTCATCAAAAGTCTCATTAAAATTTACCAAACTTAAAACAAGTCTGGTAATATGTAATAATTTATGATTTTATAAAACATATTTAAACTTAAATTTAATACCTGCATCATTTTAAAGATTTTTTAAATTTCAAATAAGTAACTCAAATATTTTCGCCCGGTGTCAACTCTATTATCCTATTAGGATCCGACACCCGAGTATTACCCTGTTGGGGTTTTTTCTAGTTGTTGTTTAGTGTAGTTGGGTTTTCTTCATTCTAGCTTTGCTAGTCGGGATTCTAGGCGGTCTTCTGACCTATCCTCCCTCTTTTC
>CACSLK010016728.1:1806653-1828230 GCA_902706635.1 Striga hermonthica
GGGACGTTCCTTAGGGTTCCGCCTTGGGTCCAATACCTCCGGCAGGCCTTGCAGAAGTAGCGGGGCTGGGCCAGGCTGTAGTTGTTGTAGTAGCAGAATTTAGTGTTGGTGGAGTCGCAACGCGGGCACTTCTGGGGCGGCGGCGGTGGGTGGCTGGGCTGGTGGTTCCCCATATCCGGCCTCCGCCGAGGAGGAGGCGGCGGCGCTGGCTGCATCGGGTTCTCCATATTGAATTGTTTTTTTATTTGTTTTTCTGTTCTTATTTGTTTTTGCTTTGGTGATTATTTTATGCACAGACCTTATGGGCTTATATAGCGGTTCTCCATGAAGAAAATTGAGTGCTTGAGATTATTTCAACGCAAGAGATATGTTTGTAATCTGGCCATTGATATTATTATGAGAATCACCCAAAAAATAATTTTCGAAATTTCAGTGGCAAAATTACATGCGGCGTTGAGAGAGAGAGAACTGAGACTGAATGAGAGACAAATTGGCCAATGCAGAAGAATCATAAAGAGAGTTTTTCCTTTTTGTGTAATTTTTTTCTCCAAAATTTGGAGAATGGAAAAAAGGAGGAAATGAAATTTTTAATGTAAACTCAGTTGCTGCAATCTGTCTCAAAAGCAAACATAATCCGCACGAATTAACTGCAAAAAGTTTGGAGAATTGGAAAGAAGAGAGATAAAGTAAAGAAAAGGTGTAGAGAGATAAATTTAAGGTGACTACCGCCACCACCGCCTTTCTTGGTTCATTAAGAAGCAAAGAGAGTACATCAAGAAACAAAGAGTATGAACAACATTGAAAACCGGAAGAAAATAATTCTGTTATTGTTATCTTTAGATTGAAATTGAAATTTTAGAACTAAAGCTCTCAAACAGATTAAAGAAAGTATAAAACACTTTATGGCCCCAACTTTTTTACTTAATTTTTTTTTTTTAAAAAAAAATTAGTCGTAAAATTATTAACTAACATTCAAATTTGAAATGGTAAACTATACGAAGGAAAAATAAAAAAAAAAAGATATAAAATGATAGATAAAATAAAAAAAATCAAAAATGCCTTCCAAATCCAGAATATTTATAAAAAAAAAAATTGTATAGCTCTGTTACTTTATTAATCTTTAGTTTTTGATACGTGTTAACTTTTATCTTTGATTTTGATACGGGTTGGTTATTTTGATCTTTTGTACATGGTCATTTTGATCCTTTATCTCAATTTTGGTTAATTTCATGTAACTATTATTTGATATTTATTTCAAAATGAATTAAATTTATCTTTATTTTAATTCAATTTTATGTAACTATTATTTGATATTTATATCAAATTGAATTGAATAAATTTATATGTAAGTAAATTGAAAATGTAGTGATTGATAACGAAATGAATGAAGATAAAACAATTAATAAACAAAAAATGAAAATGAACGGTTTGTAGGGATATAGTACCGAAAATATTTGTAGAACATCTCCAATATTTCAAGATAATTGGAGGAAAAAAATTATCGAAACAAAACAACCCGGCACTCATTTCAAATATGTTTGCAATACTCATATTATGTATTTCAAAATTGTTAGTTAACAAAAAATATATTTGGTACAATAAATTTGTTTTTTCCACAACAAGTTAACATTAGTATTAGAACCGAGAGAAGATGGTCACTTTCACTTGTGAGTCATTCGTAAACCCAAGTCTCACAAGTGATATTTCAGCACGTCCCCTCACTTTTATTTGTGTGTCTTTCGTAAACCCAAACCTAAAGCAGACCGGGTAAAGAGACTCAGAAGTGATATTTCAACACGCTCCTTTAGTTTCACTTGTGAGTATCTACAAGTCTCCTCACTTTCATTTGTGAGTTTGTTGTAAGCCCAAACCCAGAGCAGACTGGGTAGAGAAAGTCACAAGTGATATTTCAATAAGCCCCTCAGTTTCACTTGTGAGTCCTTCATAAACCCAAACCCAGTGCAGACTGGGTAGAGAGTGTAATTATAAATCTTTAGTTTTTTGTAATTGAACCCAAATCATTTTTAGAATACATTTTTTTATAAAAGCATCCACAATGATTTGGTTCAATTACAAAAAATTATATGTCACCTAAGAAATAGACCTAGTCTAAAAAATGTATTCTCCAATGCAAACAAAAGTAGACTGGGTCCAGCTGACGTGGCAGCCAGAAAAAGAGACTCGGTCTACCCTTAAGTCTATTTTAGACCAAAGTAGAGACCTAGTCTCTTTGCATTGGAGTAACTTTTATCAATTTTGCATATTTTTATCCATGTCATCGAAGACTTAAGTTTATTTACATGCCACATAGGCAAGACTAGACTCAATGCATTGTACATGCTTAGTAACTATCTAGAAATGCAGATTGAAACAAAACAATTTTGCAAAAGCTTGTTCGGAAAATGAAATATTGATTTTGGTAGAAGCTTTATATAATTCTCAATTTCGCAATATTTATTTACAATTAGTTCCTCAACATATTATCTATAAAATTTATTATTTCCAACATAACAATTGTTTTCTACTATAGACGATGCAAAATTTGGTGGATTAATATAATAAAACATAATTTTTTAACAAAATAAAATATAAATTGATTCAAACAAATTTAAATTAATTCAAACACTAAATAATTAATATTACATATGCATTGGACCATCTTGTAAACAAACACTAAAACTTGCACATGCATAAATGAAAATAAAAATATCATAAGTCATATATATTATTATTATATTTAAAATTATAACCTATAACAAACTAATATCAAATTTGATAACCAATTCAAACTTTTTTATTTCAATGAATCACCATATAGATTGCGTAAAATATATATAATGACTACAATAACTTTTATACACTATATGATCTTGATTAATATAGATGACATTCGAATAACCACATCAAACGATGTGATCCTACTCATCGGTGTTGATGTTCTCGAGATTCGAAATTTTTGTAAGAGATACATATCATTAGGTAAAGAAGTGTCCAATAATGTATAGATTTTATTTTCATTATATTTAATAATTAGTAATGGCATAATTTGTCTTTTATTATATAATTTGAATTTTGATTCAAAATTGTATTTTAAATGGACATAAATAATAAATCTTTGTGCATCATACAAGTCCTATACTAGTTTGGAAAAAATGACTCATATAAAAAAAAAGAAAAAGAAAAAAAGAAGAAAAAATATATTGGATTATTATTATTATTATTATTATTATTATTATTATTATTATTATTATTATTATTATTATTATTATAGAAATCCTTTATGCGGTTTTTAAAAGGTTTGTTATGTCACAACACCAATTAGATATCTAAAAAATGCTTAATCAAATAAAAAATAAAATATTATATTTAGTTTTAATAAATAATATAAAGAAAAAATGTTACTGTATTTTTTTATAAGTGCTTTAATCTTCTTAATTTGAATTTGTATAAAGTTAATATTTGTAGCAATATTATTATGGTAGAATGATTTAAAAAATTCTATTAAAATTAATTAACGCGAAATATAACGGCTAGTTTTAAGATCAAATAAAAAAATGAGAAAAGAATAATTAAATCAATAGCTCACAATTATATATATACACATATATATATATTCATTTCTTAATATTTATCTCAAATAAAACTTTATAATTTATTATAATATAGTTAGGATAATGACTATAAAACTAATGATTAAAATGTATAAACATACTTTTTAATTTTATGTATGTATTCCCAAAAATATATATTAAAAGTCAGGGAAATGTTTGCATTATATAAACTAACGATTCAAAGCATTGCAAAATCTAATCGCAAAAGAAAAAAAAGAATATAAGTGAAGTAACGATTTTTGGCAGGAAACAAAATTTTTTAGTCATTAGTTCTTTGCCTATATAAATAGTCCATTCCGGTGAGAATGATGCTTAGTGAAACAAATAATAATACATCGTAACTATCAAAATTGATTATCCAACGGTAACAAAAAATCCAATATTTATATATTCATTAACAAAAATTATATAGAGCCATCAGATGGTTTTCTTATGGAGTAATTTATCACTCAATGTATTGACATATGTCCAAAGTGTATTTATTACAGGATACGTGTCAATACACTATTTGCGAATAAGTGTAGATGGCTCCATAAGTCGTGTCATCTGATGGCACCATAACAAAACTGTATTCATTAAGAGAACTTTGGACATTTTTCTTATCAAATTGTGGGGCTCATACCATCCACCAGGGGTGAGCGCAGGTCGGTACGGTTCGGAGATTAATAAATCTCCAAAACCGTACCAAACTTCGGAGATCTCAAAATTCGATCTTCGGAACCGTACCAAAAAGTCGATTCGGTTCGGTTCGGAGATTCTTATTTTTCGGTTTGGTTCGGTTCGGTATTCTGGACTATTGGGACGGTTCGGTTCGGTATGATTTGGTTCGGATCTTCAGAGATTTTTTATTTTTTAAAATTATTTTTGAATGACTATCTAGTTATATTTTAATTTTTATATGCTTTAAAAAACAATATTCATCAATAATTCATCATATTGAAGATTTCATTTTGAAATCAATTCTAGAATTAACTCTAAATATTAGTTATTTAATTTTTATATGCTTTATAAAACAAACATTTATCAGTATTTTTTCACATTAAAGATTTTATTTTGAAATCAACCTTATAAGTAACTCTAAATTTTAGGTATAACTAAATTTGTGCAACTAATATTAAAAATTCGAAATTCAAATAAATTATAATATTTTTTCTTAAAAAAAATTCTTTAAACTTTCATATTATTTTAAATAATTATTTTATAATAGAAAAAATTCAATTGTAGATCAAGTATTACTAAGCATGAAATTTAAGTGAATGTTTAATATTTATTACTATATTATATAGAATCAAAAATTGACATATAATATATTAATAACACATCTAATGTTATAATTCGGTTCTTAATTTCGGTTCGTTACAGTACGGGACGGTTCGGTTCGGTTTGGTTCTCGGTACGGATATTTGTGAAATCTCCAGAACTGTACCAATTATTTTTTCGGTTCGGTTCGGTTCGGAAAAAGTCAAACGGTCAACGGTTATATTTCGGTTCGGAGTGATTTCAGTTTGATTTTTGGAACAGTTCGAAATTCTCCGAGTCCCGTGCTCAGCCCTACCAACCACACACTCACCCTCACCCAATAATTCCATGTCACGTGGCCACTACCCATCACACCATCCCACTCTATCTCTCTCTCTCTCTCTCACACACACACACACGCCTTGCTGCCGGCACACACACACAAAGCGCACCGCCGCCGGTCACTCACACACACACACCACTCCAATGTCGGTCAGCCCTTCAATATTTGCGCCGCCGGGTCTCCCGCTGCACTCAGCCCTCTCATTTACTTATTGCATTAATTCATTAATTGGACAACATATTTATAGATATTATGGAAATTAGTATTACCCAATTTGGCAATTTTATATCTAATAAAGTTTTTTATGATTTTGTTTTGTTCACTGAAATAGATAAAATTTGGGATATTTGGCACACCACGTAGGTCATGACGTGTGAGTTAATAATGACCAATTGTTATTAATGATGGGATTATGCAATATATTGGGCTTTTGTAGCACGTTTGGTTTGACACTAATTAATCATAATTACAATTAGCATATATAATCCATAGATAGGACCAACTGTATTTAATCATACGATTGTGCAGTATATTGGGCTTTAGTAGCACGTTTGGTTATATTGATACTGATCATAATTACAGTTAGCAGATATAACTCATAGACACATAATTTATTGGCCCCATGTAAGTTTGCAACTTTAGTCCAGTTAAATATGAAAAAATAAATAAATAAATAAATATGAATGTCAAATTATTGATTTTTCTTTTTTCTTTTTGTTGAAATTTTACTAGTACCCAATTCCGTACACATGAATATGTATAAATAAAATATTACAAATTATATGGATATATAACTTGTAATATTGCATGAATATGTATAAATAAAATAGTACAAGTTATATGGATATTTAACTTGTAATATTGCAAATTATATAATGCGCATATCACATTTTATAAATTTAAACATTAAAAAAAATAAAAAATGTAATTATAAAGTATTTTGCTTATATTAAAATTACTTTGTAAATTGTATAAAATATAATGAATAATGCAATTTTATAAATTTAAGGCATTGGCACCAACTAATATGTTGAAAAGATATTTATAAATATTGTTATAACTATTAATTACGCGATTTTATGTCGTTTTGGTATGCCATGAAAATCAATTTGTTATTTTAAAGAATTGGCTAATGAGATAAAAACAAAAGGGTAACTTTAGTTTAAAAATAAATATCTTCAAGAAAAAATTTTGCACCACTACGCTCTTCCTGCCCCAAGAAAATCCCCAATTCCCTTTTTTCTTTTTGCCCTAGCTTCGTCAATCCGGATGAACCTCTCCTCCGGTGGCCCAAGCCCTACCTAATTCCGGCAAACATTAATTAAGATAAATGTGACGATCAATTTCCACAATTAAATGAAATAAAGTGGACGAGAAAATTGTATTGGCTGAATAGCCTATAATTATACACAGGTATATATATAAACCATAGAGCCGCAGCCATAGTGGCATACGATTATGCAAGAGGTCGATCGAAGAAGAACATACGAGCATTTGTGCATTTGTGAAAGCACTTGGACTCAAGTTTATTAATTAAACAAGTTCGAGCACATCAGAAAACAACCAAAACAACCAGACTTAAGTTTGTTAATTGAACAAAGTTCGGGCATTTGTGAAAACAACGAGCTTGAATAAACAGATCCTCTGGCCCAGGGCAAGTAGCCCAGGGCCCAAATAAAAAAAAGAGCCCAATTCCGTCTAAATTCTGAAGTGCTTGAAGTTTTATTTGGGCCCTGGGCCGCTTGCCCTGGGCCCGAGCTGGACCTGCTTATTCAAACTCGTTGTTTTCACAAATACTCGACCTTTGTCTAATTAACATACTCAAGTCTGGTTGTTTAAAACTTGTCAACATTATTAAAAAAAAAAAGAAAAAAAAAACCTTAATTAAATCACCGCCCCATCAACTGATGAGTATAGACTACAGTTAATACTTTTTCCGTTCCTTCTCCAGTTGTCTCTTATCCACCACGTCATCATCCACATCCTTCCCCTTGCCCACGTGGTCTTCCACGTAATCCTCTAATTCCTCCTCCTCAGTCTTCCCGACCACTGTCTCTTTTATCTTCCTCACCGTTCCCTTGGCCGTGTCCGCCACCTTCTCCGCCATCCCCTTGGCCCCTTCCTTCGCCTTGTGGGCCCTCTCCATGGTTCGGTCCTTCGTCTCCTTGGCCGAGCCCATCGCCTTGTCCCGCATCTCTTGGGCCTTGTCGGCCATCGGACCCAGAGTCTCCTTGCTCTTCTCGTTAATTTCCTCCGCCCGGGCCCGTGCGAACCCAGCCGCGTCCCCGGTTTTTTCCTTCATGGCCTCCGCGTGGCCTTTGGCTTTCTCCTTCATTTCCTCGGTTTTCTCCTTGGCCCGATCCATCTTCGCCTTCACGTCATCCGCATAATCCTTAGCCTTGTCGTCCTGTTGGGTTAGCTTAGAAGACGTTTATTTCGTAAATTATATTAATGGAAATTAGTTGTTTTTTTTTAATTTACCTCGGGATGTCGGGAGGCGGAGGTGAGCCGACGCCGGAGATTTTCAGGCGGAGGGCTGCGGCAGTGGCGGGGTTGTGGGCGGACTTAGAGAGGCTGAGAGTTGCGTTTCGGACTATGGCCGCCATTGTTTGAGAGGGGATTGTTGCAAGTTTTGCCCTCGTGCGGTGGTTTGTTATATGGTGTTTTGAGTTGGACACGCGTAGCGAGATGTGGACACGTGGAGATAATTCAATACTTCGGCACCACATTAGCGATAGCTGGGCACGTGGTGATTCTTGCAAACTAATATTTTGAATTTCATTGTACCAAAAAAAAAAAAGAAATATATATTTTGAATTTCATTTATGTTATGTTATGAAGTCAAAAGTTTGGTGAGCCTACCTTTTAGGAGAAAATTGTAAATTTGCTCTCCTTAAATTTAAGTGATCTTAATTTTAATTCCATCAAGCGCATATTTGATCCTTAACTAATTTTTATTGCGCAATTGATCTCAAATTTAACTGACCGTTAAATCACCGTTTGTCATTAGTTTGAAAAGGGAGAAAATTACAAATATAATCTCATAAGATTGGTTTTGTTGCAAATTTAGTCCCAAATATTGAAAAAATAGTTTTATTACTAATTTTTGTTGCAAACTTTATTCCGTGAGTATCTAACAATATTTGATAGTTAAAATTTAGTTTTGAGACAAAAAAAAAAAAAATACTATACAATATTTTCTGTATTTAAAATTATTTTTTATTAGATAATAAATATATTTAAAAAATAATAATTATTTAATTTTATTAGAAATATAGAATTCTAGAGATTAATAAAATTTATAAATGAAAATAAAAATAAAAGTAATACCAACTTTGCAAGTTCGGCCAAACTTGTTGTTGAATCGAGAATCAGTCAACTAAACGGTTTGATTCATTAGAACGGATTGGTTTCCAATGGACTGATTAGAAGTAGTTGAATAGACTGGTCAATAATATATATTTCTTAATTAAGTTAATAAGTATTTAAATTTTTTAACTTAACAAAAATATAAGTTTAAATATAAAGATAATTTTTTTTTAGCCATGTAAAAATGATGAACACAAATTAGCCATAGTTTGAAAAAAAATCTTTTTTAGCCATTTTGGCACATGAAAAGTCTTAAATGCCCTTACTATATTTTTTTTTTTTTAAAAAAAAAAAGTTTATCTCTCTTCTCTCTTCCATTATCCTCATCTCTCTTCTCTCTTCAAAAAAAAAAAATCATTCTCTTAACAAAAAACAAAAAAATTCATTCTCTCTATATTCATTCCTGCAACATTCCGGTGATATCTCGGGAATACTAGTGTAAAGGTACTGTTATAATTTTTTTTAATGGGCCACATATATATACTATTAAAATTAATAAATGAATATGGCAAAAAAAAATTGTAGAATAGATTTCTTGGAACATTGAATGATTTCTGGGCCCAGAAATTGATTTCTGGGTCCAGAAATCGAATCTGGGCCCAGAAATCGATTTCTGGATAGTCTCGTTTCTTGTCCCAGAAATCGATTTTTGGATCATCTCATGTCTAGTCCAGAAAGTAATTTCTTGCCCAGAAATCACATTTCCGATCCAGAAATCAATTTCTGGGTCAAAAATTTATTTTATGGGCCAGAAATGTGATTTCTGGGACCCAGAAATCGTTTTCTGGATTATCTCGTTTCTAGTCCCAGAAATGTGATTTCTGGTACCGAAATCGATTTCGTGACAAAAAATCAATTTCTGGGCCTGAAATCACATTTCTGACCAATAAATCGATTTCTGGGACGGAAATGTGAACAAATCGATTTCTTGTCACAAAATCGATTTCTGGCCCAGAAATCACATTTCTGACACAGAAATGTGAACAAATTGATTTCTGTGTCAGAAATGTGATTTCTGGGTCGGAAATGTGATTTCTGGTTCCCAGAAATCGTTTTTCTAGATTATCTCGTTTCTAGTCCCATAAATGTGATTTATGGACCGGAAATCGATTTTTGGGACAATGAATCGATTTCTTGACAAGAAATCGATTTCTAGTCCAGAAATAGATTTCAGGGTTAGAAATGTGATTTCTGGACAAGAAATCGATTTCTAGTCCATAAATAGATTTCTGGGTTAGAAATGTGATTTCTGGACCAGAAATTCAATTTCTGGACCAAAAATCTGTTTTGCAATTGTTTGTCATTAAATTCTTGTCCCAGAAATCTGTGTGATTTCAAAAATCATTTTATAAACCATTTTATTTGATTTGTTATAAACATTAATTACTTAATTCTCAAATAATTATTTGAAATTGTTTGTCATTAAATACTTTTACATCTTTGGTTTACAGATGTGTGAAAAAGTTCGAATTGTGCATAGCGGAATTTGGGATGAGAATGTTTATAAAAATGGACAGGCAGAGATGAACTTTATGCGCTTGGGGAGTTTATCGTATGAAGACTTTTTAAATAGAGTTAATGACATTGTTAGTGGAGACAAACACACATGTGAGTATCGATTTCACTTCTTGATGGCGAATGAAAATGGAGAGTTGGAAAAATGAAAAATATCTTGTGAATCTGACTTGCACAATTTGGCCGAATTGTTCCAAGTACCTACTATATATGTTACCTTGCTCGCCAAAGATCGTGGAGTAAGTGAATTTTCTACTCAACCACCAACCAACTTTCATTCTTTTGCGGGGGGGCAAGGAGGATTTTTGAACTTAATTGCTGCTCAAGGTCAGCCGTTTTATCCATATGGTGTTACCGTTCCATCTCTTGCGAACTTACATTGGCAAAGCAACCCAAATGTTGGTTTTGGTAACAATATAGTGCAACATTCCGCTTCTCGAGCTGTTGAAAGTGATTTTTCAAACCATGTTGATTAGGGTAAAGATAGTACATTTGATGGTGAGGATGATGGTCGATATTACGATAATTTGAATGAAGAAGCGAACGTCCACGAGACTGAAAGCGGAAATGAGGACGAGAATGAGCAACTCGAGCATGATAATGAAAATGAGGACATCAATGATGGTCGGGATTATGATGATTTCAATGGAGAAGCGAACGTCCACGAGAATGGACACGAAAATGTTGACGAGAATGTGCAACTCGAGCAGGATAATGAAAATGAGGACACTGGTCGGAGGAAGAGTATTAATATTCATAATGTGCCAGCAATTAACCTTTCCAAAAGTGATACTCCTGATGAAGATGCATTCATTGAACAATGAAACTTGCATTCGAGAAATGCTTGGATGGTTCCCGGAGTAACTTATCATTTTCCGGATGTGCAAACTCGGGTCCAAGAGCCTCCTCCTGTGTTAGACTCAGAATCTGAATTGTTTAAAGGCATGATAGTTGGTAGGAAGGAAGAACTGATAATGAGGTTGGGATTCTACCACTTGCAACACAAAGTGGAATATCGAACACGAAGGTCATCACAATCTCGATTTGAGTCTGTCTGCAAGCATAAAGACTGCCTATTTTTACTTCGTGCTAATGCAATGGTTGATGGTAATTGGAAAATATGTAAATTCAACCATCATACATGTATGCTCGACCTCAGTCGCTCAGCCCCTAGACAATTGCCTTCCATGATCATTGGAGCTTTATTTGCGCCGAAGTTGTTGGCAAAAGGGCGAGTATTAAAGCCGAGGGATATAATGAGTGACATGGAGCGTGATCATGGGATTACGCTCAAATACAATAAAGCACTAAAGTCTCATAATGTCGCGTATGACTTCGTTTATGGAAATCATAATAAATCTTGGGAACTCTTGCCTGGATATTTTCATATGTTGATGAGAGAAAATCCTGGAACCACCACATGCTATGAGACAAATGACGATGATGTGTTCAAATACGCATTCTTTACCTTACATGCATCCAACAGCTTCACTAATTATTGTCGCCCTGTGATTGTGGTTGATGGTACCCATTTGAAGGGTCAATATAAAGGCATTTTGTTCGTAGCAACAACAAAAGATGGAAATGAGCAGATATTTCCATTGGCTTTTGGTATAGGTGACAAGGAAGAGCACAATACTTGGGCGTGGTTTCTACATACGCTTCGTAATGTATACGGATGTCCCGAAAACTTAGTCATTGTTTCTGATCGTCACCCAAGCATCAAATCGACTTTGGAGGTTGTTTATCCCGAAGCAACTCATGTTATTTGCACGTACCACTTACGTCAAAATATTCGAAATTTTGGTCGTGAAGTAGTTCACTTATACATGAAAGCTTCGTACAGCTATTCCCCCATTGTTCATGAGAAATCAATGGCGCTGCTCAAGAAAGATCATGACAAAGCATGGATTGAGTTAATGAATGCATTGCCTCATACATATTTTCTCTTTGTTTTCATCTGGGATTGGATTTTGGAGCATAAAAACGTCATCAATCATCATATCGATTTGGATTTCTCGTTGTTCTTTCGACATTGAATTGCGTATTAATCGTAAGTTCTCTTTTTATTTTCATTGATGAGTGTTATGTCTTTCTTTGATGATTGATCACCATCCTAATTTCGGTGTTCGAATCTTTCGATTCCAGTAAAAATATTTGCAACAACACTTCAAATATTAGGTCCAAATGCAAAATAGATGTAACCTCAAGGTCCTCAAAGTACCAAATACATTACAATTTGCAATAGCATTACACAACAAAAGCCCCAAAATATGATACTAATTCGACTCGGGAATACTATGAGCATAAATTACTAATGCCATTTTCTTTCTATATGAACTCAAGCATACGTTCAACGTACATACAAGCATATACTCCACAACTATGGATATCATCTTGAACAAACTGAACTTCACTCGGCATTCTCTTTATCGATAAGGCATCTAACTTGGGCGGAATTTTCCTAGCAACAAAGTAACCGGACCGGTGAAGTAGTATGGGAAGCAGTCTTCGGAGAGGGGTCAACATAAGATCTCGGTCATTACACGTCTTCGACGATGAAAGGTGGCTAAAGGAGTCATAAAGCTCGATCTCCCAATCCAATAACCGTACCCGACACACCACCCAATGCTCGATAACATTACATACCAAAATGACCTGTCATCCGAAGTTACAAACCAATGATATAAATGTTACAAGTACATTTAATCTCTTCTAATAATTTACCAATAATTAAGAACAAAAGAAAAACTTACATCGGATTTGTATGCCAAGGAGATCCACAACGAATAGCAGTACCACGAACATAACTAACCAGACCCGGAGGAACATTCCAACTCTCATAATTTGCGACGTCTAGCTCTGCGTACATTGAGGATCGTCGGGATGAAGCACTTTCCATTGATTCGATAACATGCCCTGAAAATAAGTAGTAAGCAAAATCATTCAACATAATATAAATTAATTAAGCAAAAATATAATTAGTGGAAAGAGCAATTATAAATAGAGTAGAATCCTGAATGTTAATTGTTGAAACAGATACTCCCGACTTCAATTTGACCCCATTGTACAACCTCCGAGAAAGCACGTCCAAAAACGCATCGATATGCTACAAAAAATATAATTATATTAATTTTTTGAACTACTACATTCGAGTACTAATATTGAATTCTTTAGAACCCTTACTTACCTCGGTAGAAAGCATATTCCTAACACCCTCAATTATTTTAAAATAATCTGGCCCTTGGTATTGTGCCCCAACTTTTAACCTAACAAGAAAATAAATAAAAAGAGAAAATCGCACTTAAAAAATTCACATGTATGCTATAGATTTAAATTAAAAATATAACTGTCATTCTACTTACATTGGAGATTTCTTCTTCTTCTTCCAATTTTCATATTTTACCTTTAATTGCTTCTCAGTTTTCTTCTCCCGATAGTCAATGAATGGTGAGGAAAGCTTGCTATTTTTGAACTTAACGCGAAGTGTTCTACCTACCACAACACCATCACCATCACCATCCGTGAATCCACCTCCTTTTGTCGGCTTCTGAGTGATAGCAGCTACATCCTGTGAGGGGCCAACTTTCGCAATACCCTCATCCTCATCCACAACATCCTCACCTGAAACACCATGATCACCGGACTCCGGTACCTGTGTTTTTTAACAGTTTGAAAGAATTAAGATTATAGTCGATAATTTTTTAAAATTTTTAGACAATACAAAATATTACAAACTTAAAAAAAAAAAAACAAATCTTTAGGATGTAAAGTTGTAAACCACCAGAATTTTTTTGGATAACAAAATAAGGGTGCGTTGCATATAATACAAACTTACAAAATCAGATTTTTGGTTGGAATGCTCTATTTCTTGCCTCGATTCTTCTCCCTTCCCCAAATCATCCTTCCCCAAATCATCCTTCCCCAAATCATACTTCCCCAAATCATCCTTCACGGTCTCCAAATCCTCAAATCCGAAATGCGGCGCGCTTCGAACGATTAGATAAGCATCTAATCGTTTAATAACCTCCGAAACCGCCGAGTCAACAAACCTAGGCAACATCCTAGTAATAGCCTCTTCAATTTTTTTCGATACAACATCTTCGATCTTCGCCTCGTCAACGGTAGACGATGCAGATGGTCTGTCAAATGCGACTGGATGTGGTCTTTCCGGCTCAACATCATGTGCTCTTCTTTTGGCGGGTGGGATATGTTCATCTTCTTCAGAAAATTCCGGATTGTTTGCAGAATGAGTCTTCTTTGAGGGTCGCATTGTCTTCAACCCCCGTCCATGCATTTTGGCCGAAGACAATGGTTGACAGCTGCTCGCCCACTGATCACGATGAATGTATTGAACATTCGAGGATAAATCTCTGTCGATGTCAGCCATATAAGAGGCATTCTTCTCCTCGGCCGTTAACACCATAGGTGAATATGGAATCTAGCACAAAAAAATATAACAAATAATCAATCTAGAAATATACCTAGAAGCCATTGTTCCAAAATAAACATGAAGTTAAACATGCACTTCATAAGAAATTGATTTTAAATGAAACCAAGAATTACCTCAACATTATCGAGTTCATTGGCACCATTGAATGGCACCTTTCCACATGTCCATCGGGCGCCCCTTGGAAGGTTGTCACCCTGCCGTGACATTCCAGAATCTTTTACAATTTTGGGAAACAATTCACAAGCCCAAAACTGTGTGGAAGATATCAAACAAACAAAGTTAATAAAGAAACCACATTATTAAAATAGAATGAAATAATGAAAAAAAATTAACATTTACCTGAAGTGCCATAACATACCCGCAGATATTGAATTGCACCTCCCCCCCACCAACCGGCGGTCTAATCCCATTTTCCAAATAGTGGTGAAGACGCTGAAAAGCGTATGAACCCCAAAGAAATCTCTCGAATTCTGTTGTGTCTTCAACCAGTGTCCACAACCACATTGGCACCGACATCCTGGAGTCCGGGGACAGAATGAAGAAGAAGACTACGAGTATGAAAGCCACTTTCAGAGCATCGTCCTCCTCAAATTCTCGGTCAACAAACTTCGACAACAAATCTCTACCGAGCACAGTCTTTCCGTCGAAATATCGACGGTAAACTCCATTAGCCGGTGGGAGGCTCTTATTGGTATCCGGGTCAAAGTCGCTATTGCCGAATCATAACTCAGTGATCGCGCAAATTCTTCCTTTCCGAACTTATGGTTGCGACCACCAATTCGATAATAGCGTTCTTTTTCCTGAGGGTTGTCGATCTCAACTTCTCTCCCAAACAGTGACAAAAGTAATTTGCCACTATTATAAGAATTGTCGTGGAACTTCAAAAAGTGGCCGAAACAAGACCGCTCAAACTCCGCTAGACAGTTGGAAGATAGCCTTTGTTTGATATGTCGAATGACTAGAGGCTTCATATGACAATTTACTTTACCTATCCAATTACAAGCCTTATCCCACCTCCATTTCCAATTATTATCCTGTAATTGTCAATATAATAAAGGTTAATACACCTACAAAGCAAATGTATAAGTTAAATTGAAATATATAATCTTATTTGTTAACCAAATAAAGTAAACAAAAAAACGAATATGAAAAACTAATGAATTTGGAGCAATAAAAAAGGGAACAAAAAACTAACCGGAGAAGTCATTATGATGGGACACAGGTTTTTTGTCTTGATTCTTGTGGCCCTATTATAAGCTCGTCGACTTGTTCCTTCTTTAGTAGCTCCACAGCTGAACAAAAAAACAAAAAATAAAACAATGTATTACATAAATGGACAACAAAATGTCTATACTTTCCACGACAAAATTACACAAATCAAGAGAGAAAGCCTGTGCAACAGATCGTGTATGCATTTTTCCTAGCTAAAGTAATATAAACACATTAAAGGCCTCATCTGCTTGATCTTAACTGATTGTTACTAAATATAATCTCCAATTTATATATAGTTAAGGTAATTATCCCTAAAGTTTTCACTCACTAATTATCTGACTGCCATGTTCATTCTTTTAGTTACGTAGACTGAAAATATCACACTGGTTGGAAGCATTAAAGGAATTGATGCCTCAACCTGAAGTGGTAAGATACCCAGTCTTTGATAACTCAATAAACTCTTTTGGCTCTTTCTTAGAGTTTCTTAGTGAAGTCGACATGTTCTCAAGAGGCTGGACATGAAAACACAACTGTCAATTCACACCCTTTTTTCCTCAAAACAGGGCCCAACAAAATGCTTAAAATTTAATCTCACATTTTAAGGTGTCCCAAATTTAATCCCACAATTCACATTTAATCCCACAAAATGCACAAAACCTCACAAGACAACATTTCAACATAATGCCTCTTTTGCTCTTTTATTTTCTCATTTCTCGTAGCATACATAAGGAGTCATAAAGAGCTCACATTCTCAGCCCAAATACAACAAAACATACAAACATTTCAAACACAACATAATGGTTCATCACATAACAAATCTAACATGCCTAATAACCCATAATTTCAACAAACTTAATAAATCTAGCATAACACATAATGGTTCATCACAACTACAACAAAGCACACACAATCAAGCTTTAAAATTTCAACCAACTTAGTAAATCTAGCATGCCTTTAACCCTTCAAAAACTGAAACTAAAGCTCAACAACATCACAAGATTCCGGTTAAAATAATGCATAAAAGGCACAACATAAAAAGAAGACTAACCGTAAAAGGTCGGATGCTAAGGACGGTCGCCGTAAAAGGAAGACTAACCGACTGGAGTTCAGAGCTCGGAGATTGCGGGTGTTAGGTTCGTCGCCACAGTGTTCGGTTGGGTCGCGACGTGGCTCGGTTCGTCGGACAAAACTCGGGTCGATGGCCGGTGCAAATTGAAAGAAGAACAAAATTCGATTTGCAAAGCCCTAATTCCGGTGAGCACAAAAAATTAAGGGATGAGAACCGTAGCCCTAATTCTGATTTTCACAAAAAATTAAGGGATGAGAACCCTAATTACCTGACCGGTGAAGCTGCGGGATCAATTTTTTGCCGACGAGGAACAGCGGATGTCGGAGGTAGTGAAGACGAGGAGCTGCGGGATCGATTTTTTGCCGACGAGGAGCAGCGGATGTCGGAGGTAGTGAAGACGAGGAGCTGCGGGATCGATTTTTTGCCGACGAGGAGCAGCGAATGTCGGAGGTAGTGAAGACGAGGAGCTCGGGTCAAATTTTTGAAGTGCAGAGGAGCGGAGAGCGGAATATTATTTTTGCCGAGGAGCGGCGAGCGGTATTTTTTTTTGCAGAGGAGAGGGAATTTTTTTCGTTTCTGGAGGAAAAAAATGATTTCGAATTGTTTGAAATAATTTCTGAACAAATTGTGTAAAACAAGGTATTATTGAGCTAAGGTAAATTTGTAAAACCACATGCTAAAATGGCTAAAAATAAGTTTTTTTTTAGAAAAGTGGTTAAAATTTGTGTTTTGTAAATCTTTATGGTCATTTAATGGTATTAACACTTAAATATATCTGATATATATAAATTCAAATATATTTGGATTTATATTATTATGTTTTCTGTATTGAAAATATAAATTTATTAAATAATAAATATATTTACAAAATAATTATTTAATATTGTTATAATTATATTGGTTGATAAAAAATAAAAATATAATTTTAAAGGTTAAATAAAAATTTAAAACGTAAAATAAAAATAAAAATAAAATCAACTACTATTTTTTTTAAAATAATATCAACTACTATTATTTTTAAATTTTAGAATCCGTCAAATGGTTGGATTTCTTTGAACGAACTGGTTTCCGATGAACCAGTCAGAATTGGTTGATCGGGCTGGTCAACTGTGTGTGTATATATATATATATATATATATATATATATATATATTAAATTCATATTTGATTTATAACAAAAATATTATTATTTGATATATTTTTTAAATTCATATTTATATATTTTTTTAATATAACACAAATATAAACTTAAATTCATATTTGATATATAAAAAAATAATTTATATTTTTAAAGTAATATTTGATATAAAACAAAAATATTCAAAAATTTTTAATATAAAAAAATATAAACTTAAATATATATGATATATATAAATACAAATAAATTTAAATTTATATTATTATTAATATGTTACAAATTTTAATTGCAATATAATGTCTTCTATATTTCAAATATTTTTAATTAAATAATAAATATATTTAGAAAATCATCATTTAATTTTATTATGATTATAGTGGTTGATAAAAAATAAAAATATAACTCTGGAGGTGAATAAAATTATAAAAAAATAAAAAAAATTGAAAAGTTATTATATATATATCAAATATGAGAAAATTACAAATTTAGTCCTGCAGTTGCAATTTTAGTCCTGAGAGTTAACGGTGACTTAACGGTTAGTTAGATTTGGGACCAATTACGCAACAAAAATTAGTTAAGGACTAAAATTGCGCTTTTTGAAACTAAAATTGCTTCCCAATCTAACGGGACCAAATTTGCAGTTTTCTCACCTTTTATATACAATCGTATACTCTAATTATTTTACATACATATAATTAATAATATATATATAATGGTTTGGTTATTTTTTAAATATTAACTATTTTTTTCTAACAAAAATCTATTTATTATTTTGAGAAATTAATTTAACAATTTGTGGTATATTTCAAATAACCGCTTATGGTTAATTTATTTTTAAGATACCTTAATTATAAGACCACAAAAATCCAAACATACAATAAGAACAATTTTTTTTTTTCTCCAATGATAAACATTATATTGATAAAACTCACAATAAGTACATCGGTAATCAACTGATTACAAGTTCTCGGGCAAGAGTTAACACAACTCCCCCCTCAATGACCACCAAGGCCAAACCAAACAAAAACAGAAAAAACAAATTACATACTAATTTTCAACTCCAAATTACATAGCACCAACAAAGAAAAGATAGGATCCCAATGACTCGTAGCGATATTAGCAAGAGGAGTATGATTTGTTAGAGTTGCAACTACTGAGGCATTGTTGATTCTGCAATCACAAGTTGTCCATCCCAATTCAGTAATTTGCTTTAGGCCCCTATGAACAACAATAATTATACCTTCTGTTTGGGAAGTAGCTTCTTTAGGGACTTCTTGCCACTGAAATTTGAGTTTCTCATTTTTGTCTGCTATGCATGATACAGCAAAACCACCATCTTCGGAAGGTAAAGCACTGATAGCCATAAATGACTTACCTACTCCGTTGAAAAATTCTCCTGAAGTGTAGTTTGCTGCAGGTTGTTTCTTCCAGGCATGACTGATTGTTTAGTATAGAATTGATGGGCAAGGGATAACCGAGCTACCCGACTCGGGTCGATTTCGAAGGAAGGCTATTCGGAGCTTTATCTACTAAATGATCGTCCAAATCACAAAAGGGAAAATAAAGTCCTAAACATTATAAGAAATTGATTGGATGATTGATTAACACTAAACGAGCACTTAAAAATGAGCAAACAACTAGAAGTAAGATGAAATCGCGAGCATTTAGCAAACTAGATTACCGGAGTCTCATGCCATAACCATAACGGGATGATAATCAATCGACATAATAAACGAGCTACGAGCATTAGATTGCTAACCCTAGTCGTCTAATCGAGATCAACAAGCAATTAACGACTTTATCTACTCAAGCAAGCAATCAAATACAAGCATTTCCTCCATCATCAATCAAATCCAAATTTACCCTAATGAACATTATTAGTAAAAACGGAGCAAAAACCGAAGTGAAGAGATTTAAAACTAAATACTCATTCTTCCATTGCGTAGACGATGAAAAACGGAGTCAAAAGCTCGAAACTTGAAAGAAACCGAAGTCGCCGGAAAATCTCTCGGAAAATAGCATAAGCTCCTAATCTAGAGAGCAAAAATAAAACATAAACTAATTTCCCAAAGAGGAAAAATGAAAAATGAAAGTTAGATCCCCAAAATACAAAGGAAAAAACATATTTATACTAATAGGCAAAACACACACTAAAAATGCACATTTAATGATAAAAACTCGCAAGGTAGTGTGCACTCGCGGCTTGATGGAGAGAATTCGCGGGATGGAGCGTGAAAACTCGCGGCTTAGGCGCGCATTAGGAAAACTCGCAGGTTACAGCATTTTCGCGGGCTAAGAGAAGGGAATTCGCGGGCAGGGACGTGAAAACTCACGGGGTACACGCACGCATAAGGAACACTCGCGAGTTGAAGGTTCTTCGCGGGCGCGGAAGACCAGATTCGCGGGCGCAGGTGCATAGCAGGAAAACTCGCGACGTAGGCGCGATTCGCGGGCTAGAGAGCAGATTTTGCGGGCGCGAATTTCTGGTGCTGCCTTGGCTGCTGCTCGCGAGTTTGTTGTAGCTCGCGGAATCCGTTTCGCGGGCGCGAATTCAGGGAAGGCTGAGTGTTGTGTCAGAATTTTGTCCCGATGGCTCGACTTCAAAAAGCTCTAAATCATCGCACATTACTCCGATCGACTTGAAATTTCGACTCAAAATGATCAATTCTTTTTCTCCTCGCCTCGGGACGGCTCGAGCAACTCGGACGGCACATCACGAAATGACTATTTCTTCCTCCGGACCTACAAAAACACCAAAACGCACAATAGAAATAGAAAATATATACATATACAACTCAAAAACGGAAAGCTACTAAAATGAACACAAAATGGACCGGAACGCACAAACCAAACCTAAAAATACTCGACTCAAGAAAATAAAAACACAAGAAAAACACACAAAAACATAACAAACAACTCCCCCACACTTAGCTTTTTGCTTGTCCTCAAGCAAACAAAATAATAAGTAGTTCGAGAAGAAATATCGAGTGATTCAAAGTTAACAATCATGCGAAATTGAGACTCTCCTTATCATCCGGTAATCATAGAATCAAACTCAAATTCGAAAACATGTTCCCCACAAAATGAATTCATACAAATCCGTCTCAAGTCATCCTACACATGATTTTCTCAATTCGCGCTCCCTATCGAAACATAAACGTGTAAAAATCCAAATGAGGTCTACTCGACATATTAAGAAAATAAGAACAAAACCCATAAAGTCGACTCCCTTTCTTATTGTTCTTTTTCTCTTTTTTTTTTCTTTTTTTTTTTAAATGAGTTACTTTTTTCTGAATGAGAGCCGTTAGGACGATTATTACTTAGGTTTATCCTTGGGATTTGTCCCCGAGTCTCCTAAGTCGGTTTCCCATACTCGTTGGTCCGATTTGCCTAGAAGACCAACCGAACCAAGTGGACTCTAATCCTTCCAACTCTCACGAGCTCATTTTGTAATTTTCTTTTTCCAAACAAGGTTTCCGGACAATGATTATCTAGGTTTGACCCCGAGGGGTCTCCCCGAGTTCCCTAAACCGGTTTCCCGGGCTCATTATCCCATTCCACGAGGTGACTCGGGATAAGAGGAGCATAATCCGTACTTACTCGCGAGCCCACATTTTTTTTTTAATTT
>CACSLK010016728.1:1845747-1860195 GCA_902706635.1 Striga hermonthica
GGGGGAAACGCGCAGATTTCGTATAATACAGGGGGGTACTGTATATTTTACCCATTGTGAAACCCTAATGAACACTAACATCCCCTTCCTGCTCCCGGCACACGACGACGTTGACCCCGACGATGACCGCCTACTGCGAACTCTTACAACTGATTTTCCTACTCTGGATCGCTCTACGCTTGTTATCATCCGACCCGGTAATCCAGGATCACTTATCCGAGATCACGTATTATAATCATCATTAAACGGCAGACCTGAATCCCACTTGTCCCGAGTTATCTTGCTCAGCCAGTCTTCGACCGACATGAAGAAAAACTGACTTACTCCATAAAGACCGAGGTCGTCCCAAACCGAGGTCGTTACAAACCAAGATCACCATGAATCGAGGTCGCCATCCTCGAAGCTGGTGACAAGGTGCCTACACACCATCTTCACATATCACGAGACCATTCATCATTCAAGTGGGACCCACTCACATGGCCGCCCACCAAAAGATACTTTACAAGAAAAAGTGACCGTACACCTCGAGATACGGACCCAAAAAGCTACTATAAATAGCATGCTCATGTTCTTGTATAAGGATCGATCTCTGAACGTTCGATACATATATACAAAAACCGCACCACCTTTCACCTCGGTTCACCTCGGACCGGGGCCATTGTTCGTGTTTCGAATGCATGTTTTACGATCAAATCGCTTAAAATATCCAACTAATTACATACGTAATCATTGTTAACAATCACACAACAACAGTTTGGCGCTAGAGGAAGGGCCTCATAGGTTACTTGAGGTTAATCTTCAGTCCTTGACTCCTCAGCTGCATCACAAACATGTCTCATTCAGATCATCGTGGTCACACGTCGCGAGACGGACACGGTCGGAGCGGTGCTCAATCTTCCAGACGTCCAGCGACAGTGCCCAATGTTCCAGACTATACCACTCTGTTTCAGAATCCCGATTTTGCACGCGGATTTGCTGCTTTGATGGCTCAAACTATCCCTGGAACGTCAACGACGGCGCCGGGACAATCAATCATTCCTACAACCCCTGCAAACCCGCGAATTCCATCTACTCGATGAGACGGTGGCGGGACAACCTCTCACGCCACGTCTCAGCCTCGTAGTCGAACGTCGCAGCTGCACTAAGAACGTGCAGCGCTTCATGTTGAGGCGACACGTACTCCCCCGGTGATTCCACCCGAAGAGACTGCTGAAAGCCAATCAGGGCAACTACGGCGCTCTCCACCACCCGCGCGGCCTCGAGCTCATTCCAATCTGACGCGAACCGATCTTCGTCAACAAATAGAAAGAAACCGGTCAGCTCGGCAAGAATCCTCTGAGTTAGAGGCGTTACGACGAATAATCACTGAGTTGGAAAGTCGGCAGAGAGCGCATGAAGATCCCCCTCGGCGGGCCTCTACCTCGGCACAAGTATATTTAAAAGCCGACTCCCCTTTAACACCTGAGCTCACCTCGGAACCCGTACCAGGAAAAGTCAAAGTCCCCCAAATCGGATTATACGACGGGACCTCGGACCTTGACTCCACCTCGGTCATTATACGTTATGGATGGATCTCCATGGGGCCTCAGACGTACTTCGATGTCGTATGTTTTCCCTCACTCTGGGGCCTCGGGCTACAAAATGGTACCACTCTTTACCTCCTCACTCAATTTGGAAATGGCAATAGTTGAGGTCGCCTTTCCGATCTCACTTCATAGGGGCCCAAGTCTGTTTGGTTCCAAAGGAGTCTCTTGCAAATGTAACTCAAAAAGATGACGAAAGTGTAAAGGATTATATTGCACGATTTAATGACCTAGTTCAAAACATGGAGCCATGTCATCCAGAAACCCTGCTCGTCATGGCAATCGCCGGGTTGAAACTGAATTCCATTTTTCGTTGGACGTTATTCTAGAAGAAGCCGAATACTTTTCAAGAATTCCTTGCTCGAGCTCAGCAGCATATTATTGCCGAAGAAGCGATGTCGGTCCCCGACTTTAATTTCAATCCGAACTCATCTAAGGCAGGAACAGATGGCAGCAAGAAGAATAAGTCCTACAAAAAACAGAACAAATCGCAATTCCGAGGTTATCCCCGGGGAAATGCAAACGACCCCGAAGTCCGAGCTGCCTGGAAGCAATATGCTAATGATGTGAAGTCGGGCTATCAGACCATCTATTCGGCTGGGGCCGCCACTATCTATGAAGAAATTAAAGGAAAAGGCATTTTGTCTGAACCAAAGCCGATTCGGATGCCCGAAGAAAATTGGATAAATCACGATACTGTGACTATCATAAATCACCGGGGCATAACACTGATGAATGCCTGAGTCTATTAGTTGCCCTGTTACGCCTAATCGGTCATCCACAACTCAGGAAGTTCTACCGCAATTCCGATAATCAAAAACGGGGGCCAGGGTGCCAAATCGAGCTATTTGATGAGGATAAGGATGAAGACCGAGGTACCATGCCGAAACGAATCAGACAAGGAGAAAAGGAAGTATTCATGTTCACCTTGGAGGTGCTTAATGTTGACTCAACCGGGGATTCTCGGGGACTTAAGAGGAATCGATCGCCAAGCCCTATGCGGATCACTGTCCATCGCGTAAATACCAATAATTCCTGGGGTGTAGCCTCCCGTCTCCAAATCAAAGCTTACGCTCGACAGGCTTACAAGTCAGGTAAACAAGTTTTCACCACCGATCTGCGCGATGTTTGAAAATTCTTCAACAATCATGCTTATAATGAATTAACTCATAATTCAAAGTTACAATATCTTGAGTGGAAAATCTTCCACATACAACTTTCTCTCGAGCTTCATAATATCATCACAATTAAATTATTCAAAAGAACATTTAGAATGTAAAGCCACAGTGAGGAAAGAAGTTAGGTTGAGGTACCAGATGTTAAACTCCATAAAAACGAAATCAATTGTTTCATTAAAGATGTCAAAGTGGTAATATTAGCAACGAATAATTCTATTGGTAAATAGCAACGAAATATTTCCGTTGGCAAATAGTAACGAAATAGCAACAAACTCTTCAAAAACTGTATTAGCAACGGATTATTTCGTTGGCAAATAGCAGCAGAATTTTTTCGTTGGCAAATAGCAATGGAATAGCAACAAACTATTCCAAAATTTTATTAGCAACATATTATTTCGTGGGTAAATAGTAACGCAATTTTTTCGTTGGCAAATAGCAACAAACTCTTCTAAATTTGTATTAGCAACGGAATTTTTCCGTTAGCAAATAACAACGGAATAGAAACGAACACTTTTAATATTGTATTAGCAACGGATTTCTATATTTATTTTTTGACATAAATAAAGTAATAATTTTACTTATTTTTGTTAATAATAATACTCAACCATTATTTTTTTAAAATTCATTGTCATAATGACATTATTAATATAATTATAACACTTAGAAAAGTAAAATAATTTATATATATATATGTATATAATGATAAATATTTTATATACCTTAATGTTATTTAGTTATGTAATTAATTTAAAAATATTTAAACAAATTCATCAAAATTTATATTTTTCTTCTTAATTTATTAGTATAATAAAAAATAAAATCAATCACTACTCCATTTTTCTTCTTAATTTATTATTATAATTCAAAATAAAATCAAACTACTACATAATTTATAGTTGAGATTTAATGAAATAGTTAATTATTTATAGTTTATTAAATTACACAACTACTTAAATTTTTTATTTAGATAGTTTATACAAAAACAATTTTCTTTTAATTAACTAAACAATATAATTTTATAATTGTACTTATTATTTATATAGATATTTAAATATATGATAAATTTTACCAAAATATTTCTTTTAATTTCATAAAAAAAAAATGACAAATTTATTTTCAAAGGAATATAACATAATTTATTATCAATTAGTTCACCGTACGAGTTGCGTACTATTTTAAATATACATGTTTTATGTGATTTTGCACATTTTAAATTTTATATAACATTTTCAATAAATTAATATAGGTAAATCATATAATATATTTATTCCATATTTAAATTTCTAGACATTATTTAATGCAGTGATAAATTTGAACGACAACGTGACCGACAACAAATCTAGAAATTTTCCAAAATGTATATATATATATATATGCGCTTGTGTGTGTGTGTATATATATATAAAAGAAAATTTCTTGTGTAGTCCAAATTTGAGTTTCAAATTTAAAAGTCAAATAAGTAATTATTCATAACTTACGGGTCAATATTAACTCGAACGTAAATGAAATAGTTTATTATTTATAGTTTAATAAATGACTCAACTACTTAATTTTTTTGATTTGGATAGTTATACAAAAATAAATTTGTTTTACTTAACTAAACAATATAAGTTTTATATTTATACTTATTTTTTATATATATATATAAATATATTTAAATATATGATAAAATTTTACCAAAATATTTTTATTTTATGGAATCACATTGTAGCCAAATCAAATTTATAAATAAAAAATTTAAAATGACAGTTGTTTGGAAATGAATATAATATAATTTATTACCACTTAGTGCACCATACGAGTTGTGTACTAATTTAAATAGACATGTTTTATGTAATTTTGTATAATTTAAATTTCATACAATATTTTAATAAATTAATATAAGTAAATTGTATTACATACTGATTCCATATTTTTAATTTATAAATATTATTCATGAGTATTTTTAATTTATAAATTTTAATACATATTTCTTACCCGTGCGTCGCAAGAGATTCATACTTGTTCATTTAAAAATGTCATAAATTTATAGATACTTATATATATAGTCACTATTTTTATAATTAGACATATTTAAAAAACACCAAATATAATTGAACGGTTGGGGCATAAATAATATAGAATTTTTTATGAATTTAAAAAAAAAAATATAATATATATTCCACAATTCTTATTTTTATCAACTATGATAGTTGATAAAAATAAGAATTGTAGAATCATGTCTCATACATTGATATAGCCTAGTGGTGGTGCTGCCTCTTTAACATGCAAGAGGTCTTGAGTTTAAGCCCTAGTGTTGTGAGAATTGGGAGAATTAGTAAGGATTATATTGGTGGATGGTCATGGGCTCATTGTGAGCCATGTGGTTCAAGGTGGGTCAGGTGGTGTAGCCTTAAAGTTGGATCAATAATTTTTTGTTGCTAAAAAAACCGTTGGTAATCTGTTGGGAAAAAATATCCATTGGCAATCTGTTGGGAAAAATATATTTGTTAGTAATCTGTTGGGAAAAAAATTCGTTGGTAATCCGTTGGGAAAACTCCCTTGGTAATCTGTTGGGAAAAAAATCTCTTGGTAATCCGTTGAGAAAAATATCCGTTGGGAAAATTTCGTTAGCTTTCCGTTGGGAAAAATATTCCGTTGGCAATCCGTTGGGAAAAAATCTGTTGGTAATCTGTTGGTATATTCGTAACTAATATGTTGGCTTTCTGTTAGTAATTTGCCAACGGAATGATTTAGCAACTCCATTTTCTGTTGATAATTCCTTGGCAATCTCATGAAACATTTCTGTTGCAAATTTGTTGGTAATCTGTTGGGAATTTTCCCGACGGATTGTATTTTTCGTTGGCAAAAGTTAGTGACAAGCCATATAGCAACAAGAAAATATGTTGGTAAGCCGTTGGCATTCCGTTGGGAAATTTGATTACCAACGGATTTTTCCGTTGGTAAAACTCATATTTCTTGTAGTGAATGATGCTAAATTGTTTACGTCCGTGAGAACAAACCAACCATATAAAATCATCTAAGTTCGGAACATCAAAACCATTTGTTGAGAAAAAAAACTATAACATCCTCAAGAAATTCCTCCCAACCAGATTCTCTCAAATCTTAGACAATAATTTTTGTGGTAGTCACAAATATGATTGTCGTCACTATATCTTCAATTTTTCTTTGAAGTACCTGGCAAATAGCATCAATGATTCTGAAAATTTCATGCGTCACATGCTAGATGAATATAAATTCAAAGGTTGTCATATTTCTATAAACCACATGAACTTTGGTCCGAGATATTCATCTAGGACAATGCTCTATGTGATTTTTAAACGCTTTGCAAGTAGAAACATACATCAATCAAACTCTTCATGTTGTTATAATGATAATTATGGCGAGTGGTACCAGCACGTTGAAAGTTACCAATTTGATTGGCACCACATGGTGAGTCCCGCTCTCCATTTACCAAAAAACTCTCAATTAACGTCTTTGAGAGCTCGCAACATAGAAACACGCTTGGGCAAAGAAATAGTGATATTAACAACAATATCCAATTGACAAATGGATTCCCAAATAATACTAGCGAACATTGTAGCATAAACCATTGTCAATCGTAAACGATGTGCAAAACAATGAATATAATAATATGCATATGTGACAATCTTTGAAAAATAAAGCTTGAAGCAAATTCTACGAACTACGCATGTTACTAGCACCATCATATCCATGTCCCCTCATTCTGTTAACATGGAGATCGTGGCTACAAAGAACAACAGAAATTTTATAAAGCGATATCAATAACACTTCTAGTTGCAATTAAGCATTTAGTCAATGTTACACTATCATTGAAAAATCTTAAAATAAGGTGGATCCAATAGGACACTTTCTTATAATAGGGATAAGGCTCAATCCTAGCTATTGGTTTGTGTAGATCAATGGCTCATATTAATCAATAGAAACTTATATTATTTATATAAATAAATAATTATTATTATTATATTTAAGTTAATTACGTACTAAAATTAAATTGATTGACCTACGTTGACCGTTGACGGCAACCGTTGACCACCGACCAGCAGTTGGCCAAACCGGTCAATATATTTTTTATGATATAATTGTTTGATATAATGTTTTTTTATTTTAAATATAAATTATGTAATACACAATACATATTTTTTTCATACAAAATGCATATTAATTCATGCATAGTGCATATTTAGTATATGAACAATGCATATTTGATTGATACTTAGTAGTAGTTAGGCTCCAGGATATTGACGTCGATTGCATATTTTGACTGCACATTTAGTTGGTACAAAATGCACTTTTAGTTCATACGTAATATATATTTAGTTCATTCACAATGCATATATACTTAGTTGATATTATTGTCGCACACTTAGTTCATATTGCATATTTAATTTATACCAAATACATATTCGTATCAACTGCATATTTCTTTTATTTGTCGGAACGATAGAAAATTTTATATAATGTAAAACACATAATTACAACTAAAGAATACAACCCGACAATTGAATAAGACAGCTTTTGAGCCGAATCTAGTGGGCGGACAGATCTGAAGATCGCCTAGAAGCTAACAAAAGCACACAACGCACCCACAAACACACAAGCTAAACTAAGAAGCTCCACAATTGGAGAATAAAAACCTCCCATACGGGAGAATACAGACTCCCCTACTGGAGAAAAACACAAACACAAATCCACGAAAAAGGAAAAAAAACACACCACACAACCACAAAACGAAACCCGCTCCACCACAACACCTACATGTTGATCGACCATCACCCTAATTGGCAACCAAAAAGGGGTCGAAACCCAATCGAGGCCAGTCTCCTACATCTTAAGCGTCGATAAGCAGAGAAATGGAACAACACAACGACACTACGAACACAAGAAAACTAAACACCAAATAGGGCCCTCTTCCACAACAAGAAAACAACTCCACAAAACGACGCTACCACCACCGAGGGCACGCACCAAATCAGAGAGAAGACCGAGCCAAAGCAGCAAGACCTGAAACTGCAGAAAACGCCTAACAAGATCCGATACTTTCGCCCCGAAAACTCTCCTAGGTAGTCACCAACGCACCAATCAACTCGAAGTCATCCCCAGACTCGCACAACCACACCGACCAGAAGCTAGAAGCCCGCAGACAAGCCGAGCCCTTGATCGACACCACTGGCGAAAGCCCGTCTCCCAACACTAGGGACAACGGGAATACCAGGGGCAGCAGGGCACCACAGAAACCCCAACCACCAACCCCATCGACAACCACCGACGACATCAGCCAAGCAGCCACAGGCAGCGACTCTCCACTTTCGGCTGGGACTTACGCACCAACATCAGGCTAGCAAGAAAAAAAGGGAAAGAAAGGGGACTCACCTCTATTTCGACCTCCCGCAGCATAAATCAGAGCACACCACCCAACCCCACCATCGAGACGTCGGAAGACCACTAGCCATCAAAAGCCAGCCGAAGCAACACGACACAAAAAAACCCCAATCGACCGCGAAATCTCCACCTCGACGAAGAGTCCAACGGCGGCAGCAGCACGACTGCGCAGAGAGCCCCGCTGGGAGGAGGCAGACGGCAGAAGGAAAAGAACTTAATAAATAATGCGCATTTGGCTAATAAAGAAATAGATATTTAATATACATATTTAGTTCATATCAACTCTATATTTCGAGTACGCTTTTACTTTATACACAATACACATTTAGTTTACACATAATGCATAATACGGTCAGCTGTCAATGTCGGAAGTCAAAAGCAAACGCGAGAAGTTAACGGTTAACGCTGTAAGTCAACGGTCAACGATCCAAATGGAGAAATTAATATATAAATAATTATAAAAATAAAAATATAAAATTAAATCTTGATCACACGTTATGTTCCTTAATGAATGGTTAGGATCGAAACTAGCATTCTCATTTTAAATAAGGGACTGATCATTTGATCCAATATATATACTATATTCTTGTCTTCGTGCGATTAGCCTTTTTACTCGTTGGGGATGCATTATTATTATTATTATTATTATTATTATTATTATTATTATTATTATTATTATTATTATTATTATTATTATTTATTCACATGTCACAAAGGGGTTTATTTTCCGTTTCATGAGGTGATAGAAAGGGAATTTGAAAGAGTAAATCCTATATAATCTGTTTTGGGCTCAACTAAATAAAGTGAGTTAAATGGGTTGATTATTGTTTGGGTTGGGCAAGGGGAAATATCAAAATATATTTTTGTTACTACTTGTTAACATGTTATGTTAACATGAATGGGTTTCAGCCCAACCCAGACCGTTAGTACATGCACATCCGTCCTTGCATTGCACTAGCATGAAATTTCCTATCAAATTTGTTTCGTACCTGCACTCTGAAATGAAATTTTAGAACGTCAGAACCTAAATTCAAAATATATATTCAATTATTACATACATTATAAAAGCATAATACAAAATAATATTTTTCAAGGTTTTCAGAACTGGACTGTTTATTAAATATGTAAAGCTACAAGTTCAATGGTTCACTGGTTCGACCGTGGTCGAATTTAGGGGTGGGATTTTAAAACCGGGAACCGGAAAACCGAGCCGGACCGAACCGAAAATAGCCGGTTCGGTTCGGTTTTTTGCTAAAAATCTGACATTTTTTCGGTTCGGTTCTATAGTCTAGAAACCGGTTCTCGATTTTCGGTTATAAACTAAATTGTTTACAATTAACCAAGAAACCGGTTTTATATATTTATTATATTTTATAATATATAGTGGGCCTGGCCCAATCTTAAATTTCCTTATACTATTACACTTAAATGTCCAAGCCCAACATTTTATTTCTGAACATCATATTTTTATTTCAATTTATAATCTCTCTCTCATTAACTCATATCAATCTCTCTCTCTCTTCGAATTTCTGCTCCTCTGCGACCCTTCAAGAAAAAAACCCTAAATTGAATTCTCAATCTCAATTTTCATTCAATCATCCAAAAAATCTTCAATCTTGTTCGATTTTTCTTACTTCGCATGGCCTCTTCTTCCGACAAAACTAATTTTTCTAAAAAATTAGACAAAGATCGTGATGAAAACGAGGGCAAAAAATTAGGGCAAAATAAAATTTCGAGGCCAAATTCAAAGACGAAGAAGAAAAGGGCACGCGACGAGCAAACTGAGACCAAAAGAAAGAAATCATGGGTGTGGAAGCATTTTGAAGTAGTGAAAAAGCCACTGATGAGCAGAAACGAGGAGGGGGTACTTGTCCAAGTTGGATTAACCAACCGAGCTAAATGCAGGTACTGTGATTCTGACTTGGCTTGTAATTCAACTAGAAATGGAACTATTTAGAAGCATTTAGAACTGCATTGTGATGGTTATCCTGGTAGTGCAAGAAATACTGATTCTGGTCAGAAACATTTTTCAAGAGATGTAGAGGGTAATGAATCAATTGTCACACATTGGACCCAAGAAAACTGCACTAAGACAGCTGTTGAAATGATAATTATAGATGAATTGTCATTTAGTGCAATTGAGAAATCAGGGTTTAAAAGATTTTGTTCAGTTGTTGTGCCAAAATGGAAGATTCCCTGTAGAAAAATGGTGGTGAAACATTTCCTGAGCATGTATAATACCAAAAAAGAGAGTTTGAAAGATGAGCTGAGGAATCATTGTGTTAGTTTGACCACTGATACATGGACCTCAATTCAAAACATAAATTACATGGTAATTACAGCACACTTCATTGATAGCAATTGGCATATGCATAAGAGGGTGTTGAACTTCTGTGTGATTCCTAATCATCAAGGAATTACTATAGGGAAGATTTTAGAAAAATGTTTGCAAGATTGGTCTATTAAGAATATTTTGACCATGCAAACAAAGTGGCAATAGATTACATGAGAAGGAAACTAGACAATGGTGAAAGACAACTGATTCTAGGGGAAAAGTTTCTTCAAATGAGGTGCTTAGCTCATGTTGTCAATCTTATTGTCAAATCTGGCCTTAAATGCATGGATAAGTCAATTGCTTCTATTAGAAATGCTGTAAAATATATGAGAAGCTCACCTGCAAGGTTAGAAACCTTTAAAGAATGTGTAAAAAAAGAAGAACTTCAGAGTAGAAAGGTGTGTGTTTTGGATGTGCCAACTAGGTGGAATTCCAGCTTTATTATGCTTGAAACTGCTATTGAACTTAGACAAGCATTTGATAGATTGGCTGAAGAAGAAGACACTAAGTATAGAAGTTATTTTGATGAGGATGATGAGAAAAATGAGGAAGAAGGAGAAGATGTTCTAGGGATTGAATTTGGAAATGAACCTGAACCTATAGGGGACCAAGGGCAAGGGACTGAAATTATTAGAAGAAAGAAAGATAAAGGAGTGAGAGGGAAGAAAGTGGGGCCTCCAACTGATGATGATTGGGAGAAAGTTTTTGCATTTGTCAAGTTTTTGATAGTGTTTTTTGATGTCACTTTGAATGTTAGTGCTTCAAGCAAACCTACTGCTCACAAGGCATTTCATGATATTGTTTCAATTAAATGTGAGATTGAAGAGATTTTTGATGCACCAATCACAAACCACAGCACAGATTATGAGAAAACATTGTTCAACATTTTAGTCCAAATGAGGAGCAAGTACAACAAGTACTTTGATTCACTAGATGATGTGAATCAGCTCCTGCTTGTTGCTTTGGTGTTAGACCCTAGATTTAAGATGTTTCACTAGGGTTCTTGAGAGGATGTTGAATTATGATGCCTTTACTGTAAAAGTAAGGACTGAAACTTTGAAAGACTTGATTGTTACTCTCACTGACTTGTATGCTTCAATGAATGGTGTTCAAAGTTCTAGCACAAAGAAGGCAGATGGTGATGAAACTGAGAGTGGAAGCATGTATTTTTTTTTTTTTTGAAAGAGTTACTTTTCTGTTTTTCTTTCATAGTTAGTTTCATGTTCATCTTGTTTCTGTTTGCATTTACTTTTGTTATTTTATATTGTAGTTGTTCTTCAAACAAGCTGACAGGAAAGAAAGCAAAAATGATGGAAGATTGGAAAAAAGACCTTCAAGATGTTGATGCTGTTGTGGTTGCTCATGAGGTAGACAGATACCTACTTGATCCAATTGAGAAGCCAGGTCCAGGAGTTGATTTTAATATTTTGTCATGGTGGAAGCTAATGGGAGGTAAGTATCCTAATTTGCAAGCACTTGCTAAAGATGTCCTAGCCGTTCAAATTAGTACTGTTGCTTCTGAGTCAAGTTTTAGCACTGGGAAAAGAGTTATTGATCCTCATAGGAGTTCATTAACTCCTAGATCAGTGGAAGCACTGATCTGTCTTCAAAGTTGGCTTAAGTCTGATTCCATCACAACCCTTGCATACACTCCTACCCCAGATGAAATTGAATGGTTTGAAAAAACTGAACAAGGTGAGTTATATTGGACATGTGTAATTTGTGAAATCATTTGATTAGTGTTACTGATTTTCCCCTATTTCTTTTTTGATTTTTATTTCTGTTTTGACAGAATTGGACCAAGAGGAGAGAGAGCATAGAGAGAAGTTAGAGAAACAAAAGGAAATGGAGTTGATTGAGAAGAAAAATAAAGCTGCAAAAGCCACCAAAGGCTCTGATGCTGGAACTTCTTCCAAAAAGAAAATTTGAAATGTAATCTGCCATTTAACTTTTGAGTTTTGAATGTCAGCTTTGGCTTTGAGCTTTTATTTGGAAGTTTGAATTTGAAGTTTGAACATTGGATTATGTAACTCAGTAACTGATATGTTATTTAGTTATTATGATTTGTTGTGGTTGTTTGGAACTGTGAAGTGTGGACTCAAGTGAATTGTGACTGTGGACTGAAGTGAATTGTGGATTATGGATTATTGATATGGATTGTGGACTTTGGCAGCTTGGCTTTGTAATAACTAATGTGTATGTTGGATTTGATGAATGATGTGGTACTGTGGTTCATGAATCATGATGATAATTTGTATTAAGTCTTGTAAGTTGAATCATGTCATGATTGCTAATTTGTATTTTGTAATTTGTATTGATATATTATGATTTATGGGACTTGTTCATAATAGTTCAAAAATAACCGGTTTCTACAACAATAACCGGTTTATAACCGGTCAATATCGGTTTTATCACTGTGTTCGGTTAACCAAAGAACCGGAGGAACCGAACCGAAAATGGTTGGTTCGGTTCTTTTTCGGTCCCTAAAAAAAAGTATAGAGTAACCGAACCGAAAATTTACATATGCTTCGATTTTCGGTTCTTCCAATTTTGAATAATAACCAGACCGGTCCCACCCCTAGTCAACTTAATTATATAATTGTTTACTTATTTTATATGTATATATAATTATATAAATCATAAATATAGTTATTTATTTTTTACAACATTTTTTATATTTATAATGTTTTAAATGTTATAAGATACAATGAAGTTTTTTTTTTCTTTTATCATTTGAAAGAAAAAAACAAAAACATTTAAGTAATTTTTTTTTACAAAAAATGGCTCGTACCAATTACGCTATTAGATTAATCATGACATTATTCAATTCAGTTTGTTGCAGTGTTCTATAGTTTGGTTTAAGAATATACAAATTGCCTATTAATGAACCGAAACAAATCAAACGATTTCTATAGCGAATAATAACCAAGTCATCAAACGTAAATGAAAAACCAACCGAAATAAGCTTAGAAACTGAAGAAATATTCTATCTAAAACTAGGAACATAAAGACAATGTCTCAAAACCAAACTACTACTATCAAACGATAAAGTAACTTCTCCCACTTCAACAGCTGCCACTTTCGTAGCATTACCCATGTAGATGGTGATTCTCTCTCCTTAACTTACCTGGTTTCCTGGAACCCCTGCAAAGAATTGCACATGATCAATGGCTCCAATATCTACACAATAGGTTATGGTAGATACAATCGTAGACTAGTGGGGGTCGAGGACCGAAAGGAGGTGAAGCGGAAGGGCGTTGAGGGTGCTCTTGATCAGAGCAAACCGACCCCCAAAAGAGAGGGGTCTGTGGGACCAGCCAGAGATTCGGTCAATCATCCTATGCCTAACGTCTGTAAAGAGCTCATGCGAGAGATAACCCTTGTACAGGAGGCTCCAAGATAGGTGATGGGGATGTCGTCACACGCAAATCCAGCGCGCTCGTGGACCTAATAGCCCACTGGTCCGTAATGCAATGATCAAGGGTGAAGGTGCTCTTTTACACACTAACAAGCTGACCGAACACCGAGCTATAGTGCCCCAAGAGGCGCATGAGCTCGGACAGTCCATTATTATCCACACGAGTGAAAATAATAATGTCATCCGCGTAAGAGAGGTGCGAGATTGGGGACCATAGCCTTGCGTGCTATATGTCATCCTCGGAAAATCGCGAACGAATCCGTCAAGGCAGCGAGACAAGTAGTTTGTCGCCAGAATAAAAAGGAAGAGGAATAAGGGATACCCTTATCGAATACCACGATGGAAGGAAAGAAGTCAGTTGAGCTACTGCTAACTAGAACCGAGAACGTGCAGTACTCTAGGTACACAAGCCTAAAAAATGTTCTAGTAAGGCGTAAGCTCATTCGAAACAGAACCTCCTTGAATAACGGCCGAACCTCTAATAATTTCAACTTGTTTCAATTCATTTTTCCTTTTTTAAAATAAGGAAAA
>CACSLK010016728.1:1915951-1927324 GCA_902706635.1 Striga hermonthica
GATGAAGGCGCGGCGGCAGATGTGAGAAAGGGGGAGAGGGGCAAAATTAGGGTTTCCACTTTTTTTGCACAAAATTGGCTCGGTATCTTTTATTATAATGTACATGCAAATACTTTTTTATTTGTATTTCATTTTCCCTATATGATAAATAAAATAAATTATCTTTTAACGATTTTCAATTCGACATTCATATTGCATATAAATTATAAATTAATTGCATCTATCATTATAAATAAAATATAAATCTATTTATCAAATTATATTATAATCTATAGCTATATCTATATTCTATATAAAAATGTTGTTGGAAAAATACCATTATAATATGTTTAAAACAAAATGTTTGACTTACTATTTGTGGTAATTTTGAAAAAACACATTTGAATCCTTAAGAATTAAATTTAAATGTTTCATTCGACCCAACTTTCTTTTGTTCCGTTCCCAAAATTCGAACAAGATTTTGTATCGAGTCAAAAATAATGAAATATTCTCAAAACTCTCCATTGATACGATATGCTATTTTTTCTTAGAAATTTTGGCTAGATTTTCTCAATTTTCTTTCCATCTATTTAGAAAACAACTATAGTTTGTCCGGATTATAATATAGATTAGTATAAATTATACGAAAGATAATATTGAAGTAGTTAAAAATAAAAAAAATAAATTCAAAATAATATATATATATATATATACACACACACACAATCTTTTTCAATTAGAAGTTGCGTATAATATTTTCCATATTTTTCCACTTTAGCATAAAATTTTTAAAACTAAAAATCGATATATATTGAAAGATGTTGTTGGAATAATTTAAAATAGTAATGTTAGTTTTATAATTAAATCGATTGACTTACTATTAAATGAAATATTATTTGAATATTCAAGATAAAATTGCAAATATTATTAAAAAATAAAAATTGAAACCAATTATGTTGATCTTCCATGCAAGTTACTAGTTTAGAAGGAAATCTAAATATTTGTAAAATATATTGTAACAAATTATGAGGACTATCCATGTATAGTACTAATTTATAAAATAATAATTGTTTTATTATGTATTGTATAAATTATAATGATAAACTAACAAGTGATTTATCGAACAACGATGTAAATTGTTAGCTTAGAAAAAATATTTATAATGTTTGTTATAAATTATAATGATAAATCAGTTGGTGTGGAATTATCAAATAAACTATTAGATTAGAAAGAAAATTTAAAGTACTTATAATATACTCTATTATAAATTATAAAAATTAAATAAAATAATATTGATGTAATTAAAAATTTTAACTTCAAAATAATATGTATTACAGTCTTTTTCAATTAATTGTTGGTTGTAATATTTTCCATATTTTTTTTTTATTTTAGTATAACTTATTGTAGATTTTGAATATTATAATAACATATGAGTTAGGGAATATAAAGAAATAAATATTATGTGTATTATCTATTGATAATGTATGAATATGTTAAATATTATTTTAATTCTAAACAGAAATTCTAAAACGACAGCTAATTGGGGAGATAAACATATATATCATATTTTAAATTTTTACATTCCATAAATTAAAAGAAAACAATATTGGTATTCGTAATTATTTTTATACTAGTCAATATTTTTTCATGGCTTTAATGCGTGCAATTCAATATTATTGTTCGTTTTAATTGCAGGAACTACGTACTAGTTACTAAATAAAACTATAAATGGTCTTATAAAAAGCTAACATATCATAAAACGATTGTTTTAGTTGATTTTCTATTGTGATGGAAAAGGATCTGCAGAAACTAAACATAAACATAAAGTGAATATAAATAAATATTAATATTATATCAACTTAAATAACATGTACAAAAGATTACATATTATTGTGATGTTGAATGTATATAAAATATAAATAAATGTCATATTACTATATTGTATCGTCATAGATGATATTTTCTAAATCATTTAACATCATACAATAACAATATAAGTAAACAAATAATTTGGTATTGTTACTATACTAGTACAACACCCGTGTATTACACGGGTGCTTGTTAAAAAATTATTTCTTAAATTTTAAAATTAATGAGAAAACTATATTCCTTCCTATTTTTTTTAAATCTCATTCTAGCTTTATCAACTATTTGCTAAATAAATGTCGTTTTGGATCTTTTGTACATATTTTTCCATTATTACCCTCATTTAGCTAATTTAATAAATACATTACGTCTTTTCATATTCACTCTTCACTTTTTCTCAAAACATTCATCTCTATCTTCATTAAATAAGGGTATTATTGACAAAAAAAATATTCTTAATTAATGTGCAACTTCTCAAAACGACATTTATTAAAAATAGGAGGTAGTATTAAATTTAGTTTACTTTTTTTACAAAAAAAAATATATTACTATGTATGTTAAAATGGTATGTGTTACTTATGACTTACATGTGTTATATTATATTAGTTTTTATAACTTATATCATATAACTACTTGAAATATAAATATATTAGTTGATAAATAATTTTATTTTTCTAATTAATATTAAAAATAATTTTATTATTGTTATAAAGATAAATATAAATTATTTATTTTATACATACAGTATGGATGTTAAATCAAAGCTCATCAAAAGAAGATTAATTTGATATATTACATATGTAAAACTGATAAAAAATACAAAAGTTATTAACTTTTAAAATATATATACAATTCAATAGTTATAATAAGAATAATATTAAAATTCAATTAATACATGTAACATGATCATAAATAATCAACATATTTATGGTAATCCGAACCTAATTATTTTGGTTTGAAATTTAATTAAAATTTACTCAATCCTAATAACGAAGCATGTAATTTTGCCACATAGGATTTTGAAGCACCAGAAGCAGCCACGTATACTCAGCGCGTCCTGAATTAATATATATGGGGAGGGGGATTCATGCACTCCTACATTTAAACTACACCTATAAATATCTATACAACTCAAACTAATTCAATATATCCAAATATGCACAGGTAATAGAGCGACTATTAATATAAACTATAATTATAATATATAATTTTTATTTAAGAATTGAAAAATCTCAAATTAAATTATTTTGTTGGAATATTACTTGTGAGTTGCTATCAAAGGTATCTTGGCCCACATTGATTTGATAGGGTAAATGAGTCTAGTTTATAAGTCTAGTGTGCTACTCCTCCCATCACCAATTGTTTTTGGGTATGGAACTTCACTTGGACTTCATTTGGGCTAAGCCTCATATGGTGCGCTTCACCTGTGTGGGGCCGCACTTTTTTGCCCCGGTTTGACATAGTATAAGAGCTGGCCTAATTTGGGATCTGCTATAAAAAAAAAAAAAAAGCTACTCGGCCTGGTTGTAGGCGTGGGCTAAAAAATGTACCCAACCTAGTTGGAGGTGTGGGCTATGAAGGGCTTACAAGTGCGCCTGGTTGTAGGCGTGGGCTGAAAATTATACTCGTCCTGGTTGTAGGCGTGGGCTGAAAATTATATCCGGTCTGGTTGTAGGCGTGGGCTAAAAAATGTACCCAGCCTAGTTGGAGGTGTGGGCTATGAAGGACTTACAAGTGAGGGGGCGTGTTGGAATATCACTTGTGAGTTGTCCCACATTTATTTGATAGGGTAAATGAGCCTAGTTTATAAGCCTAGTGGGCTATTCCTCCCATCACCAATTGGTTTTGGGATGGAACTTCACTTGAGCTTCATCTGAGCTAACCCTCTTATGGTGCGCTTCACCTGTGTGGGACCGCACTCGTTCTGTCCCGGTTTGACATATTTAAAGAGTTGTAGATAATATTTAATTTAGACTTATATAATTTTATAAATGTAATTGAAGTAGTTATTATTTTTTACAAACTGATTTAAAACGAGTGTAATTTCAAATAATTAAAACTCTATTAGTTATCATTGTGATATATATATTTTTTATAATTTAATAAGAATAAAAAAATTTCTTTTTCTTTTGTTTTTTCATTCACCTAATACATTTTTTTTTATTATTATTTAAACACATGGAAATGCAATACACGGATTACACAATGTACCTGTAAACATTAGATCTTGAAAGGCATAATTGACTTTATGTGTGAATTGATTGACAATCAAGTAAAATCACTTGAGTCCAGACCTTTCATCATCTAATCTAAGACAGTGAAAACACTTCAAATTATCCACGTTTACTCATAATGCGTTCAATGTATCTTCTTTCAACACTGCAGTTACCGTCCAAACCAATATTCTTAGGTCATCTTCAACAGAATATTTCATACTCAAACTCATTTTGCAGTACAAATCCTATTTTGCAGTAATTTATCTCTAATCGAAAAACTCATTCTCCAACCCAAAAGAGTATTCTCGGAATATTCTATTTTACATCAACTTTTACAATTTTTCAATACTACCCACATATTTTACAATCTTACAAATTAAACCACACTATTATTTTCAATTCAATTTGGACTTTATGTAATAAACTAATTATAAAGTTATAATCATATACATAATAAAACCAGAGAAATAAATAGTCATTAAAATTAAAATTAAAAATTACAACACACAATATAATATTAAAAATTACAACGCACAAGATGTTAAACTAAAAATTACAACACACAAAATAAATTAAAAATTACAATGCACAAGATGATAAACTAAAAATTACAACACACAAAATAAAATTAAAAATTACAACGCACAAGATGAGAAATTAAAAATTACAACAATCAAGTAAAAATAGATATTCTTTCAAGTCTCGTAATTGGTGAATTCCTCCCACATATGATCAGTTAGTGCATTTCGAAGTGCAATATGATCATCTTAATTTATTTCTAATTTTTTTGTACCGAGATATGAATTCTTGAAATCGATTACTTTCATCTATTGCTATTTCGACCTCCGGCAGCAGCGTTTCCATTTCAGTTTCGATTGGTGCACTTAGGTCACGTTCATCCTCGACAATCATGTTATGCAAAATTATCCATGTGGTCATGATATCATGTAGCACTTCTTTATGCCAATAATGTACTGGTCCTGCTATATTGCAAACATGTGATTGAGGAACTCCAAATGCACGTTCAATGTCTTTTTTGCATGCTTCTTGTTTCATTGCAAAATAACTTTTTTTTTTTACCATCTGGCTCATGAATTTTTTGCACAATGGTGGACCATTTTGGATATATGCTATCATCTAAATAATAACTCATGTTGTATTCTTTTCCTTGAATTATATAATGAGCTGGAGGAGCAATACCTTGGGTTAGATCTAAGAAAAGATGAGATGATTCTAGAATATTGATATCGTTGTTGGAACCCGGTAAACCAAAATAAGCATGCCATATACATAGATGATAATCTGCTATAGCTTCAAGAATGATTGTAGGCTTTCCAGTATGACCAGCATATTGGCCAGCCCACGTTGTAGGACAATTTTTCCACTTCCAATGCATGCAATCTAAACTCCCCAACATTTCTGGAAAGCCACGTTGTTGACCAATATATAGAAGCATGAAAATATCATCAGATGTGGGTCTCCACAGGTATCGCTCGCCAAATACCTCAACTGTCGCTCGACAGAATTTTTCATACTTTCAATTGCAGTAGATTCACCAATTTTGATATAATCATCTGTAGCTTCTGCTGGAACGCCGTATGCCAACATACGAAAAACAACAATTATTTTTGTATTGGAATAATACAAGTCTGCCAGCTCGATCCACTCGTTGTTGAAAGTAATGATCATGATCTTTGACTGCATCGACAATTCGAAGGAACAACGAGCGAAACATTTTGTATCTTCAACGAAACATGGTCTCACTATACAATGAATTTTTTGATAAATAATCATTGTGTATCTATGATCAGCATCCTCTAGATCACGACTGATAACAATATGCCCAGGAACAGAAACTCCATGGAAGGCTTCTTGGTTTTTTTGATTGATAAGGTGTTGAATAATGATGTTGTTATTAGCGATAATACGAGATATCACTGCTTATTTTTTACGAAGAGCAGTCATAATTAGTATATGGTCATCTTCAGAATCAGATGAAAAAGATGACGAATTGCCAAAATTAAAATTCATTGTAGAAATGTGGGATATATGATAAGATGTTTGAAGAGATTCAAGTGTGTGAAGAATTTAGCATATGTTATGTTCTTATAGTAGTGAATTTGAATGGCGTGGTAAACTTTGTAGGGAGTGGTCATTTTAGGTCAAAGCATTGATAGATGATAGGTCGAAAAACGTGTACATTTTTCACATTTAATGGTGTATTTTTATACATTAAATTTATTCGCACGTTTATATGTTTTTGACTTATTTTTTCTTTGGATGAATTCATATACTTTGATACTTTATTATTTATTTTCAGTAATTTGAAGAATTTTTAGAGATGTTAATGAGACCCATGTTGGGTAATCGGCCCGATAAGAAGGAATTGGACCTAAAATAAAGTGCAATTAAATGGGCCCAAAGTTGCCGTCCGTGGGCTACGAAGCCCACGAAATAATTAAGGAAGAGTTCTAATTATTTTCGAAGCCTGAGAATGGAGTACTGAAAGTGAAATTAATTTGGCAGGCCATCAATCATTGTTGGGAATTAATTCACGCTGCAACATAGCCGCAATATACTTGGGAAGAAATATTCACGCGAGAACGGAGCAAAAAATATAAGGAAGCCGATCAATCGCAGAGGGAGGCTGCACAGATAAATATATTCTTCTCTTTCTTTTTTTATTTATTATGATAGGATAATTTTTATTTTTAGTTCCGAGGATGTCGAACCCTACGACTAAATATATTCTTCTCTTTTTATTTATTATGATAGGATAATTTTTGTTTTTAGTTTTGGGATGTCGAACCCTACGACTTGACGATGTCTGATTAATTTACATGGTTAATAATTTGGGTAAATTGCACCAAACCCCTATGTGTTTAACGAAATGTGCGCGTTGCCCCACTGTATTTTAAAAATGCACCAGACCCACTTGTGTTAATTGTGTTTTAAAAATGCACCAGACCCCCTTGTGTCCGATGCAAACACTATCTTTTTTCAATTCCTTGTTAACGGTGTTAATTTTTTTAAAAAAATCCCTTTATATCCTTCGAATATATATATATATATATATATATATTTACGATAAACTGAAATTCTCACGATATATTGAATATATCGCGAGAAATTGAATTAAAACAAATGTTGTCTTTGGGGTTCGAACGTGAGGCCACCTTTGAGCATGATAATGCAAGCAACCACTGCACCACTCAAGCTTTAGTATTTGATGTACTAAAGTTTAATATAAATTGGCAGATTATTTTTATATTATTTATTTATTTTAGTTTATATTATTCCATATTATTTTATTGCATTGTTCATTTTATATTTTCTTAATTAACAAACTTTATTTATTTTGGTTATCTTAAGATAATGTAATAAAATTTAGATAAATTTTACTAATAAAATTAGAAATTAAAATTATTTATTAAAAACTAAATTCTTTACTAAAAAATTATAATTTATTTCAATTTTTTTCAGTGATATTGTATGTAAGAGTAAACCATATTACATGTATTTGATAAATTATGTTTTCTTTTATTTTATTATATTAATTTAAGGTTTTTATTTACTTTAATTTATTATATTATAATAACTTATTTGATTTATTATATTATTTCACTTTACAATTTTTATACTTATTATCTTATAATATTTTTATTTTATTTTAATTTCATTTATTTTTTATTTAATTTTATTATCATTGTTTTTCATTTCAGAATTTATATAATTAAATTATTTTAGTAATTAAAAATTTAAAATTTATTTAATTTTAATTGCTACTATATTAAATTTTATCTTACTTTATTTTAATATAATTGTTTCATTATTTTTTTGTTAACTTAATTTATTTCAGATTATTAGTATTATTATTAATTATTTACTTTATATTAACTTACGTATTAGATTTTTATTTATTTTATTTTATTTATTTTTATTTTATTCAATTTATTTTCGTTTTATATTTTAAATATATGTGTGTTCAATAGTTTACACAACATTCATGTAGCCTAGCGGCGGCGCGTGCCCTCTCTTTGCAATCTGGGTTTGAGTCCCACTTCCTACACTATAAATTTTTAGCTTTTGCAATACAATTCAGGAGGGCATAAGGGTAAATTAGTAATTCTAAAAATTAAAAAATTGAATAAATCTCGCAGCTAGAGAAGGTGTCATACACGCGTGGTTAACTTGGACGGAATGGGGGATCCGTGCACCAATAACACAAGGAGGTCTGGCGTATTTTTTAAAACACAGTGAGAAACACACACATTTAGTTAAACACAGGAGGACACGGCGTATTTTACCCTTGATAATTTCAATATCTTTTTGGAATTGTGCGCGTCTTTTTGACTGAATAATTCGAGTCTTTTTTAGATTGATCACCCAAATAAGATTTTTCATATCTATAGTTGAATTAGACATTCAATCCGTAATTATTGTTGTGTTTAATTCATAAGAGGCAACCGGAAGACACGGCCTATATTAGTGAACGAACACGGTTGAGTTCACTACTTATTCTAGTCTATTTTTCTAATTCATAAAACGACTAATTGTATTAAATCTTGAAAGCGTTTTTCATATCTATTTTTCATATTTTGTATTTTTTTCTTCTAATAATGAGATGTTAAACATAAATAATTGTGTTTAATGTAAAGTTTTAGAAAAGTCTTCTTAAGTAAAAACTTGTCCGTGCATCGCACAAGATACACAGCAGTTAAAGATTAAAAATAGCTCTAATTATTGGATCAAGTAAATTTATACCTCGAATCTTCAAAAAGACTATAATTAAAGATTAAAGATAGCTCTAATTATTGGATCAAGTAAATTTGTGAAAAGTAGCTAGTACCAATCAAATCTTAAGTCAGGACTTGTGAGTTGTGACTCAATACACATTTGCCAAATTGCTTATATTATTTTAAATTATCATATTTGAAGGAGATTATCACTTTTAAACACTTGTTAGTGTGCTCAGCCAATGCCTAGCTGGAAAAGAAGTACATTATTTAATGGGCAATGCTACATATACAATTATAGTTAACAATATTATTTGACAACGTAGTTAAAAGTATCATTAACTCAAATCTTAACCACGCATTTATTTGCATCTCAACCCGCTTACGATCTGGATCCTTCTTCGGAGAATATGACCGCGATGCGCCGCTGTCACGCTGAGTACCAGCTTCGATGTCTCGACTGTGCTACCGGAAGCTGTGGGAAAGTCGGAATAGGAGAGCACACCCACATTATGCCACATCATGTTGTCGTTGAATGTTGTACAAAAAAAAAAAGTTGTACTAAGTAGCTTTTTCCTTATTTAATTTAAGTTTGCATCACCACACATTATTTAATAATAATTAATCTAATCCACTTTTCTCTTTTCCATGTGCTCTATCCTTTGTTTGGGTGACATCATAATTTAAGGTCAAGTAAGTGATTATAGAAAGGCCCATTAGTCTACTTTGGTGGATGCCCAAATTGGAATTTAATAATTTCAGTGGGGAAAGTACAGTGTAAAGTGGCCAAAAATGCTGTTTGAGGATAAATCAGCGAATAAGCACATTTAAATTGAAAAAAAAAATTAAATAAATAAATAATTAGTACACTACCTATTTATTGCAAGAGTCTTGAATTAAGAAGCATATAAAAATTATTGAAGCTTTTATTTTAAAAATTTCTGTAAAATTTAATTTTGTATAAGACAACACTTTGTGTTTTAATTAAATTATCAGACTATATATATATTTTTTTTTTTATCATAATAGTTAAACAGACCTTATGGATTGTTTTACTTATATCATAGAAAAATATCAATAATATTTACTAGATATATCATTTACTACTACATGACTACCAAAATATATATCTTAAACAAACAGAATATGTATATTTAATATTAAGTAAAAAAAAAAAAAGATTATTATTTATATTTTATGCCTAATAGATCAAGTGTCGTATGAGGTCTTAGCTTTTTTTTTTTTAATAACTTTATACATAATTTAGAATTTGGATAATTATTTGATTTTACTAAATTAACAGCATACGGATAAGATTGTAAATAAGTATCATTTTTAAAAAAATATAATATAATATTATATCATTTTTGAAATGAGTAGAATATAAATATCGGAGAGAAAGATTGAGAAATAAATTAATACGATAGATTTACTGAAGATGTGATAAAAAAAAAATGAAATAAAAAGAAAAGTTTTATGCTAACTATGGAAGAAAAATATGGATTAAAAAAAATAATTATTGTTTCAATGAAGGAAAATATTTAATATAATATGAAAATAATCATATGCCTAATTGACAACACTTATGACTTCATCCAGAACACAGTAGTGAAAGAAAACTCTGAACCTGTTTGTGCGTATAATTAATCAAAGAAATTGATATCATTGTTATAGTGGCCTACTCAATCATATGTTCTGTTTTGGTAGTATTTTTTTTTTTTTTTTGGTACAGGGACCTTCCGGTTTCTGGATTCACAGGGGAACCGACTAATCCGGAATCGAGCCGGGTAGGGCCGCCCTTGTGGCAAAACTCTCCCTCAAGAGTTTTAACACTGCTGCATTCCCAGGGCTCGAACTCGAGACAACTGGTTAAGCTGGAAGAGATCCAAGCCATCTCATCCAAGCGCTCTTGGGTGTTTTGGTAGTATTATTGGCTGATGCATGTTTATGAACAGTCAGTATGTTGGACTTCAAATTTTGATGCGTACTTGGATATTGATTTTAATTACATTGGCGTCTTATACCCCCGACGGGTCCTAGCTTAGGCGTTTTGGCCTCCTTTATTGCACAAAAAAAAAAAAATATATAATAATAATAATACTACCTGTCTAGTAATCAAAACAACAGAATTAGGATCACAGTCTGGGGATCCCTACTTGGCCAGTTGAGCTCAAAGATTCAGGATCCTTCAAACTTTGATTGTAATTTGTGTGTTGTTGTGAAAGACATTGTGTTCTTGCTTTCTTTGTTTTCCTCCTATTCTTTGTGTTGAGTTGTTTGTGTGTATTATTTCGACCAATGTGGTCCTTTAGGGGGTTTCAGGATGAATCCTCGTAGAGTTTAGGGGAAAATTTCAAAACTAGTCCCATAGGTATAGGGGGGTGACATTTTTAGTCCCAACGGAATTCAAAAAATATTAATAGTCCCGCAGCTTTTGAAAAATAATCAAAAGTAGGACTTTTTTTAATTTTTCGGCTCGGAATGCCACGTGGCACACACGTGGCGGGACTATTTAAGATTTTATGGATTCTTTTGGGACCAAAAATGTCACCTCCCAAAACCTGTGGGACTAGTTT
>CACSLK010016728.1:2018982-2035134 GCA_902706635.1 Striga hermonthica
TTTTTTGTTCGACTTACAATCATGTGTTTCGCTGTCGTAAAGGTCAAAAGTTCAAAACAGAGTCGTGATTTTATGGTGGCCTAAGAAGAATTTATTCAGGAATTTTTCGTTAAAAAAAGGGGAAATTTTGGGAATGAGCATGTTTTATAAAGTTAGCTGAATAGCTACAAAAAGTAGACTATAGTTTATACGATTTTGTTACCGAGTCATTCATTATTATTTTGAGTTAATTTTGAATTAATGTTTATGGTTGAAAAATCAACTGATTGTTATGAAATGTGATGAAAATAAAGAGCATAATGTAAAAACTGAATATAAATCACAAAATGCCTTTTTCTTTCTTTCTTCTTTTCGTCACTAAAAATTTGCACACAAAAATGCACTACATTTGTTGCCTTTTTATAGGCAAAGATGGGCACACATTTTAACACAACATTAATATAATAATACAATGATAAGTTTTAATAGTGGTAATATTCCACCAATTGTTTATAACACTCCCCCTTGGAATTACCACTATTAAATGTGCGTTTATGTTGCCTCGTTAAAAACCTTATCTGGAAAAACCCTGTGGGAAAAAACCGAGATAAGGAAAAAAGAGTACAACTGCACATACTCCCCCTCGAGTTATCATCTGTGCAAATTCCGAAGATGTCTCATTCTAATATTGTGTACGTGCTTTCGAAATATTGTCGTCGGAAGAGCCTTCGTGAATAAATCTGCTGCATTATCGCTTGATCGAATGTATTGAACTTTGATTTGTTTGTTTCTTTCAAGCTCTTGCGCATATGAGAAGAACTTTGGCGGGATATGTTTAGTTCTGTCACTCTTAATGTATCCTTCTTTCGTTTGAGCGACACATGCGGCATTGTCTTCGAATATCACCGTCGGGTCATTATTGTTTGATAGTCCACTGGCTTGTTGAATATGTTGAGTCATGTTTCTGAGCCAGATGCTTTCCCTAGTTGCTTCATGAAGTGCAATGATCTCAGCATGGTTTGAAGACGTCGCAACCAACGTTTGTTTCTGGGAGCGCCAAGAGAATGCAGTTCCACCAATCGTGAAAACGTAACCAGTTTGAGATCTTGCTTTATGGGGGTCTGATAGATATCCTGCATCTGCAAAACTGATTATTTCATGTTTTTTATCATTAGAGTAAAACAGTCCCAAATCGATTGTCCCGTGGAGATAACGGAATATATGCTTGATTCCATTCCAATGTCTCCTCGTAGGTGCCGAGTTATATTTGCTAATAAGTTGGTAGCAAAAGATATATCTGGTCTGGTGCAATTAGCAAGATACATAAGAGCTCCTATTGCACTCATATATGGTATTTCAGGACCAAGTATTTCTTCATATCCTTCACAAGGTCGAAACGGATCTTTTTCAATATCTAAATTTTGATTGACCATTGGGGCACTAAGTGGATTTGCCTTGTCCATATTGAATCGTTTCAGTATTCTTTTAGTGTAATTAGATTGATGGACAAATATCCCATTTTGGACTCGTTCTATTTGCAAGCCGAGACAATATTTGGTTTGTCCGAGATCTTTCATTTCAAATTCCCCTTTTAGTAAAGTGACTGCTTCTTGGATTTCATTTGTAGTCCCAGTAATATTAAGATCATCGACATAGACAGCAATTATCACAACTCCATCTTGTGATCTTTTTATAAAAACACACGGGCATATTTGATTATTTATGTATCCCCGTTTTAGTAATTGTTCAGTCAAACAATTATACCACATACGCCCGGATTGTTTTAAGCCATACAATGATCTTTGCAGTTTTATCGCACATAACTCTTTAGGTTTGGACTTTAGTGTCTCGGGTATTCTAAATCCTTCTGGAATTTTCATATAAATGTCAGCGTCTAGCGATCCATATAAGTAAGCAGTCACAACATCCATGAGACGCATCTCAAGATTTTCATGGATGGTCAAACTAATCAAGTATCTGAAAGTAATTGCATCCATAACAGGAGAATATGTTTCATCATAATCGATCCCAGGCCTCTAGGAGAATCCCTGTGCTACAAGGCGAGCTTTATATCTTGTGATCTCATTTTTCTCATTTCTTTTTCTGACAAAAACCCATCTGTATCCAATAGGTTTTATGTCTTTGGGTATAATGGTAATAGGTCCAAAAACCTTTCGTTTATTAAGTGAATTTAACTCGGCTTGAATAGCGTCTTTCCACTTGTCCGAATCATGTCTTTTCTGACATTCAATCATAGACTTTGGTTCAGGATCCTCAACTTCTTTATCAATTTCTTGTGATACCATATATGAGAATGCATCATCAATGATCTCATCACGCTTCCAAAGTTTCCCATTATTTACGTAATTGATGGAGATTTCAATATTTTCATTTCGTTCCAAAATTTTTCCATCATCTTGATTCTTTTTCAAATTCGAATCTTGAATTTTTCTTTTCTTTCGAGGATTTTTATCTTTAGACCCCACTGGTCTTCCTCGTTTCAATCGTGTCTTTAATTCATTGGGCATATCGTCATTTGTCATTTCTTTTGTAATTTCAATTCAAGCAGGGGCATTTATAGCTGCAACATGTGATTTTGTCACCCTTTTTGCGTCAGTAAATGCATCTGGCAATTGATTTACAATATTCTGCAGATGTATGATCTTTTGAACTTCTTGTTATTTGTTTGGTGGGAGGATGAAGATATGATAGTGAGGATGTTCTCCATTCAATATTTCTTTCAATTGACTTTTCATTCTCAGTTAAGGGGGGAAATAATTCTTCATTAAAATGACAATCATCAAACCGAGCTGTAAAAACATCACATGTTTTTGGCTCAAGGTATTTTATTATTGATGGAGATTCATATCCAACATATATTCTCAACCTTCTTTGAGGCCCCATTTTCGTACGTTAGGGCGGAGCAATTGGTACATACACTGCACAACCAAAAATTCTTATATGTGCAATATTTGGTTCTCGACCATATGCCAACTGTAATGGCGAGTATGTATAGTGTGCACTTGGTCTTATGCGTATTAGATTATCTGCATGCCGAATAGCATGTCCCCATACTGAAGTGGGGAGTTTTGTCCTCATTATCAATGGTCTGGCTATAAGCTGCAGTCGTTTAATCAATGATTCTGTTAGACCATTTTGAGTGTGAACATGTGCTACAGGATGTTCAACATCAATTCCCACTGCTATACAATAATCATTAAATGCTTGGGATGTAAACTCTCTAGCATTGTCAAGTCTGACTCTTTCGATAATATAATCTGGGAATTGAGCCATTAATTTGATAAGTTGGGCAAGTAATTTAGCAAATGTCACATTTCTAGTGGATAACAAACTCACATGAGACCATCTACTAGAGGAATTAATTAACACCATAAAATATCTGAATGGACCACAAGGTGGATGAATAGGTCCACATATATCACCATGAATCCTTTCTAAAAATAATGGTGATTCATGTCCGACTTTAGTATGTGATGGTCTTATTATCAATTTCCCTTGAGAACATGAGGCACACGTCAATTCATGTGTTTGCAGTATCCACTGATTTTTTAATGGATGCCCACTAGAATTTTCGATAATTCTTCGCATCATTATCGAGCCAGGATGACCAAGTCGATCATGCCAAAGTTTAAACATTTCATTCGCCTGTGACTTTGTTGCAGCATAAGTCTCAATAATATGAATGCGGGTGTAATATAAGCCCCAGGATAAAGCTGGTAATTTCTCCAAAACACATTTATTTCCTGCAATATTTGAGGTAATGCAAAAATATTCAACTCCCCCTTTATTCATTGTTTCAACATGGTATCCGTTTATTCGGATATCTTTAAAACTCAACAAATTTCTTGTTGATTTTGGGGAGAATAATGCATCATTCAATGTAAATTTTGTACCTCCCATCATAAAAAATATGGCTTTTCCAGAACCCTCAATTATTTTTGCATTTCTGGATATTGTGTTTACTTTTGCTTTATTTAATTTCAAGTTGACGAAATATTTTCTGTCCTTGAGTATAGTATGAGTAGTGGCACAATCTGCAAGACATATATCTCCATTTTGGATTCGAGGTCGATCCATGATCTAAAAGAAAACAACATTTATTATTGATTAAAATCGAAATACAGATAAAAGCACACACATACAACAAAACTTAGAAAGCAATAATAAAAAAAACATGATCATCAGTTATTCTCGTGGTCATTTCCAGCTCTGTCTTCAACTACCGCATCCGCAAAATCCAGGTTCAATATGTCATCGATGCCATATTCATCATCCACACGTGTTGAATCATTTTCAGAGGGTTCCCCAATCATAAAATTGGTTTCGATATTCTTATCTTTTGATTTCTGGGAATTGTTATAATTATCAACAACTTGTCTCGGAGCACGACAATTGCGTGCCCAATGTCCCGTCCTTCCACATCGATAACATGCTTTTTCATCATTATTCTCTGTCACATTATTCTGTTCAAATTTTGGCTGGAAATTTCTCCTCCTTTCAAAATTTTGGGCATAGCCACGGCCTCGTCCACGATTATATTCTCGACCCGAGTTATACCCTGGGTGAAATTTGTGGCCTCGTCCAAATCGACGATCTGGACCATATCCACGGCCACGGCCACATCCACGTCCACGACCCCGGCCATGTCCCGAGGTATATCCACGCACATATGTTTGGCTGTTTTCAGTTCTGGTTCCCTGTTTAGATATTACAGCATTTATTTCAGGGACCACAGTAGACCTCGTGGGTCTAGATTCATGATTTTTCATCAACAACTCATTATTTTGTTCAGCCAGCAGCAAACAAGAAATTAACTCAGAATATTTCACAAAGCCTTTTGCTCTGTATTGTTGCTGTAAAAGTACATTTGATGCGTGGAATGTGGACAACGTTTTTTCCAGCATATCGTAATCAGTTATGTTTTCTCCGCATAATTTCAATACCGAGCAAATGCGGAATATCGTTGAATTGTACTCGTTTACAGTTTTGAAATCTTGGAAGCGCAAATGCATCCACTCATAACGAGCTCGGGGGAGAATCACCGTTTTCTGGTGACCATACCTTTCTTTCAAGGCTTTCCAGAGATCTGCAAGATCTTTAACAGTTAAATATTCATTTTTCTATGCCTCATTCAAATGATGCCACAGAAATATCATTGCTTTAGCTTTATCCTGTATTGATGAATCATTTGGGGAGATTATTGTTTTTTCCAATCCTCTTGCCGCTAAATGAATTTCGGCATCCAATGTCATGAGATATAATTTTTCCCAGATATATCGAGAGTTTCAAATTCGAGTTTGACCAGATTTGCCATGATAACTATAAAATAAAACATCAATGCTTAGATTCATAAAATTACATATACAATCATTAATTCTTCAAGACGTACAAAAGAGCAAATACTAAACACATTATACAATGCCTCAATACATAAAATATAAATTCGGCATAATAATACAACATCGTGAATATTACTAAAGCGTACATAATAAACAATATAATGGTAATTATAACTAATGGATCGAACATATTTTTTTTCTTAAAAAAAAATATATTTTGAGTGTTTTGATTATGAAAATGAATTGTAGTGTTATATATAGATATTGGTAAATAGCCGTTGCAATATAACCGTTAAGTAGCCGTTGGAACCAAATTTAATGATATAATATTTGCTAATTAATTATTTATGATCATAAAATTTTAATTAATCATGTATATTACCTTAAATATTTTTTCGAATTATTTGATGAACATTTTCGTGAATATAACAAAGCAAGTAAAAAAAAATGCTCCACATTATTTGATAAATTTTACTGTGGGTACAAGAATAAACATTTATAAATTTCACGCCACATTACTGGGTAAACCATTTTGTGGGTGTTAAGTATAAGTAATAATATTATTTATTATAACTTGAATAATAATTCATAAACAAATTTAATAATATCAGATCACCACATATTATTGAATATGGCATAGCCTAATTTGCCAATAATAATGGTAATGTATAGATAATATCATATTGAGTATACAGATATTCTTGACTGTGGCAGAGTCTAACTTGTCAAGAATAATGGTAATATATTTATATTTAGTATATTCATACCACATATCATTGACTGTGGCAGAGCCTAACTTGTCAAGAATAATGGTAATATGTATATTAGTGAAATACAATACATATACATATATATATTATTATTATTATATTCATACCTTTCTTGACCGGGTAGAGCATTCGTGCTGATAACGTGTTATGAAATGCGATGAAAATAAAGAACACAATGTAAAAACCGGATATAAATCACAAGATGCCTTTTTCTTTCTTTCTTCTTCTTTTCGTCACTCAAAAATTGCACACAAAAATGCACTACATTTGTTGTCTTTTTATAGGCAAAGATGGGCACACATTTTAACACAACATTAATATAATAATACAATGATAAGTTTTAATAGTGGTAAAATTCCACCAATTGTTTATAACATTGATAAACTGAAAAATAGTTAATAAAATAAAAATGGTCGGTAAAATTAGGTGATAAGTCTGATGAAAAAAAATCAGCAAATTTTTTAAAAATTACGCAGGTTATGAAATAGCTTTAACTTTATTAAAAAGCTCATTTTGTCAAACCAAACTTATTGGTTGGGTTTGTTTGGGTAGTAGTGATCGTGGTGATCTTGAGGAAAATTTACCTTTACTTGAGTTGGCTTAATATTTTTCTGGCTTGAGGGTTGATATTTATACACGAAAAAAGGTGATGGTGCATTATGAGTGTCAGCTAGGGGCATTTCAATGCAAAAAGTTGATGGGACGTCTTGGGCGATATTACCAGCTTTATCAGGTCGTGTTCAGTTCAGACGGTCAAGACGATTGTCAGTCTTTCTTTGGAAGCTTCCGTGAGTGATCACAATGTCGAACAGTGATCGCTTAGGCCTCTTTTAACCTTATCGATCCACTTGGGCTGAAATTAGTATGTAGGTCATGTCGAACAAGTTTCACCAGAGAATGAAGACACAATTTTGATATACCAAATTTTAGTCACGACTTCAATTATTATCATATTAATAAAATATGTTTCAACTTTCAATACAATTCATTATATAATATTTCTCTTTTCTTTGGTTAATTTAGTAATCCAAAATGCGAATAAACTTCTACCCTCTTATTTAATAAGGCAATGTAGGAACCTTCAAACTATATAGCTATAAATATAATAATTTAAAATGACTAAAAACATTAATAATGTATCATGGGGCTCTAATAATGTATACTTGATTGTTTTTTTTTTTTCTTTAAGAAAAAAATCTTAATGGAAAACGGACGCAGTTCATTAAGATTGTGGCTCTTACGAAAATACTTACATTTGTACAGAACATAATTCCAATACTTCACCATAAACACTGCACTGATTCATAGAAAATGCCCAACCAAGTTAAGTACCCCGACTTCACTCAACTCAACAATCGACATTTATAATATAATATAAAAAGATAGTACAACACACTTGACTGAAAAAAAAAAAAAAAGGTTCATAAATAAAGTATCAAATATCCCAATTGCTTCCCCATATCTCTCACTGGCTATCAGGATTATTCCGGTTCAGACGCCTCCTCACATACCTCCTCGGCCCATCCACCTCCTCATCTGCAGCCTCTTCACCTCCCGACTCAGCTTCCTCATCATAAGCTTCCCCCCACAGTCTCCTCAACGACCGCCCCCTCGAAACACCCGACCTCTCCGAACTTCTCCGAGGACCGATGAACCTCACCAGAAAAAACACGGTCAGCCAGCCGCCCTCGTCTATGGTCAACGCCCCTTCCTCCCCCCTCCTCTCTTCAGCCACCGACGAGCGGAAGGTGCTCAGCAGGTCCCCAAGGTCCCTCTGCCTCTCCAGCCTCCGCCAGCTGTGCTGCCTATCCGGATCCACGTCAGCAGGCCTCACCAGCGGGTGCACGGACCTCGCGTGCCTCCTCAGGTCCTTGTAGGTCCCGCTGTAGTCGCAAGACTCGCACGCGCAGCTCCTCGACTTGGCGTTCATGAACTGCCTGGCGGGCTCCACCACGACCCACCCGGTGATCGGGCCCCGGCAGAGGGGGCAGACCAGATTCGGCTTTTCCGGGGCCTCAGAGGGGTCCGGTGGGGGGGGCTCGGTGCCGAACGACTTGCGGAACTGGTCGAAGCAGTTGGAGTGGCGGTAGCTAGTGTCGCACATGAAGGGGCGGCAGCCCCTCTCGTGGGATGAGCACATGAGGAGAATGGCGTTGTGGGGGTGCTCCATGCAGACGGGACACCTGGCGTCCTCCCATAGCTTCGTGTTCGTGTTGCTGCTGTCCTCTGGAGGGTTGTCGAGCAGGGATTGTTTGGAGCCGGAGCTGTAAGGGAAAGGGGAGAGTCGAGATGTATCGAGGGAGAGAGAACGGTCTCTTCTATCTCTAGGCATGTTTCGAGACGGTCGAGAGGCTGGTTTTCTTGGTTTAGATCTACACACAAGCAAAAGAAGCGTTAATTTGCACTATGCAGAACACTTGATGGATGTACAGTACAGTATTGGAAGAACCAAAAAATAATTTGTGCACAATAAGGGTTTAACATGGTTGGAAGGATCTATCTGGTCAGAAAACCTTTGCTTTTTCACTGAACGTGGAGAAGTTTTCACGGAGTATAATATGCCCCTACAGGCTGCACCGAGTACATAAATTACATGCTGGATGATTTACAATGGCTGATTACAAGTATTCGATTAATTTAATATCCTGTGAAACAATTAAGTACTCAAGGCTGCATTTTTTTTTTTTTTCTTTTTTGCAAGAATTCTTTGAAACCATCAAAGGTAGTAGATTAAGTACGTAGAAGTTAAATGCAACGTAGTTTCATGGCTATCATATTCATTTTGGCACGATTGATGAAATGAATGGTCATAATTGACGTTACGAACTCCCCAAACAGCCTCAAAACAAACCTAACAAATTAACTTGGAATTCTTCATCCTTCTACTCATTGGTGATGACATCAATAATACCTCACCCGTGACAAGCCACAAGCAAAAACTCACAGATAACAGAGACAGTTAGTGCTATACTCTTTGTATAAATACACAAATGAAAGACTAGGCAAAACAGCTTAACAAATCAAACAACACACACAATAATTATTAATATCAGCTATAAAACAAAAATCATTCCAAAACATGTGATTCATGACTTGACAATGCACTATTTTCGCTAGGAACCGAATTTTTGCCCCAAATAGGTAAATATTCTATTAAGAAGTGATTAACATCGGCACCCTTCAATGGAGGATTACAACTATCGTATTACCACATTTTTCTTTTCAGTTCCTCTGTTTGAATCTCCACGAAGCATAAAACACATAGCTATGATCCATATTAGACAAACAAAATTATACTGTCACAAGTGGCAAACAAAACAGAACTTTTCACACTGTTCGATCGGACATAATTAAGCTATTATTATTTAACAAGTTCTTTGTCAATTTATTTATTATAGATACACCAACCAAACATGGGAATACATATTCATGACATCAAACAACTTTAAAACTGGCCAAAGTATGGACAGTACAAAATAGGCTTCTTCACCAAAACCCTAAAATTTCAATTTCAACATACTAGTGTAATTAATGGCGGAAATGGCATACCAAAATCCCGCAATAGCGCCGCCATAACCACCATCCTTCACAAATTTAAAATGGTGGTTAGGCAGGAATCTGTCATAGCCTCGCCATTTTATAACATTGCAACAAAACTTTATAACAGAGATTAGAGTACACGCAACCACAAGTTAGAACAATAACAAGGACCCGGAGTCAAAAGCACACGTATGGACAACAAGGACCAAGAATCAAATAGCGTGTTTGGAAACACTTTTCATATGGACTTTTGGACGCAAAAATCCATTTGGATAAATATTTATGTTCGGTGCTAAATTAAGAATGCACTTATAAGCGAGTTGTTTCTCCAAAAAGTCCATTATGTAGAAGTAAAGGATTGAAACTTCTGGATAAATCGATTTTGGATAAGTCCAGAAGTGCTCCCAAACAAGCACTAAATATCCAACCAAAGTAATTAACTTTATACGCACTCCCGACCCTCTGATTCATAACAGATGAAATTATACGCAGAACCAATCAAGAAACAGCTTTAAGACAGTTGCCACACCAACTTTGGTTGGTTAATTCGATCAGTTCATAGATGGTCGGCAAGGCCCAGTTTCAACAAGTTCCCAACCAAAGTAGTTAACTTCACAATCACCACAAAGGCATAATTTCCCAAGTTAAGACACCAAAATTAACATCGCATCCCAGGACCCAGTTTCCAGTTAAAACAAGCTCCCAACCAAAGTAATAAACTCTACGATCAGAGCAGGACATAGTTCCCAAGTTAAGACACCAAAATCAATCACACATCCCAGGAAAATCAAATCGAATTGACACACCACAATTAACACAAGGGGGATTATTCGCTACAATTCCACTTCCGATTAAACGAAGTCCCGGAAAAAGAAAACAAGAGAAATGGGAATCTCACATGTTGTTGACTTATGAGTGAAGTCACCAGAAACCGACGAGGGGAGCTCGATTATCTCGGATCTCGCAATCGGAACGCAGGCTAGTCCGCCGGGAAAGTCGGTGCAGGGTAGGGTTTGCTACCGGCACCTGCAGAAGGTAAAAATTTTCAGGCGAGTAGCCGCAGGTTATCTATCTATATATATATGGAGAGAGAAAGAGGGTTCATTTGGTGCAATTCAAAAGTCGGCTAGTTGGGGGATGGAATAATCTTGAATATGAGAAATCCTCACCTACCCACGGTGGGCACATGTTAATATGCCCACCGCGTATGTGATATTCGCTCATGGGTGATGTATTTTTTAAAATATATTAACATCACCAATGAGTGGATGTCACATACGCAGTGGACATATTAACACGGGCCCACCGTGAGTAGGGGAACATTTCTATCTTGAATATGGCAGCCATTGCGCCATGTGCTGCGGGGGTGATGTGGCGCATGAGCGGAAAACAAACAAAAGGTGATTTTGGTTTTCTCTAATACGGACCTGATATAGTGGGCCGAGCTGTACAATTTCATCATCATTTATTGGGAAAATTTTATAATTAATGACGTCACTTGACTATTTATTTACACATTTTACAATAAAAGGCTTATTCATTATTTATACAATTTTACTCCATTTCATTTTCATTTATACCCATTTATCCCATTAACCGTTCCTACAACTTTCTCCCTCTTTCTTCAATCTTTTTTCCTACTTTTTCTCTTTCTTTTATCTTTTAATTATATCTCTTCTTCTTCTCTTTATTTTTTTTCTTCTCTTCGTCTCCTCTTTCCAGATTTCTCATGTTTAAAAATAATTATCGCAAAATTAGCAGAAAAATTCTTCGTTTAGTGACCCAATCTCAATTCATTGTATTTCTATAACCGAAGTTTATTACCAATCGCGTGGTTCAGCAAGGGCCTGAGTCGCCTGACGCTTGGTATCGGTTCATGAGCGGCAGAGAGTGGCGAGCACCGACGGCTGTTAGTAGATCTTTGATGGGTTGCTTCGGATCTGTGTTACCCGTCGACGGTGGTTTGTGCAAAGTGTTCAAGTTTAGTTTTGCATGTTTATATTATTTTTTGTGTGATTTTTAGTAATTTTCCATTAATCATTTGCATGATATGTTAAAAGCCTATTTTTTTAGATTAGTTTTGCTAATTTTATTTTAATTTTATGGCCTGATTTTTTTGGGATTTGATTATTCTTTTGGATGTTTGCTTTTATGTACTTTTTCTCTTTTCTTTTAAGTTTTTTTCATGTTTTTATCATGTTGCTTTAAAGTTTTTTTCATGTTGTTTTTTCAATGTTCTGTTATTTTCATGTTGCTTTTTCAATTTAAGTTTTTTTAATATAATCCACATATTTAGTTGTTGTGTTATTACTTATTTGCTGCTCAGAATCTTGTTTATATCTTTTCCGCTTTGAATATATCTAATTTCAGACCTCTTATAATATATGTTTATTTTGTAATTTTTAATTTTTTTATTTTTTTTTAAGATTAAGAAAAAATGACAGAAATTAATGGAAATCAAATCATATTGCAGACGTAGTAGTACTAATTGATTATTCTTTTTTATTGTTTTTTTTTTGGTTTTTATGTTTGAAGAAGAAGAAGAAGAGGAGGAGAAAAAAAAAAGAACAGAGCAAAAAACGAATTGTGAGAAGAAAGAGAGAGAAGGAAAAAAGAGAAAGAGAAAGAGAGAGAAAAAGAGTTATTATTTTAAATTTTGATTAATGTAACTTCCTATTCAAGCATTTTTGGAATTCATAATACCCCTTTTTGGAATTCTTATACCCGTTGGTCTTTCTAGAAATGTGTATTAGAAATGGGGCAGTTATAAAATTTTCCCAAAATTTTATAGGGAAATTTTAATCTATCCTATCAGATTTTGAAAAAATTGCAAAAATACAATTAATAAATAAATAATTACATCTCTACCTAATATGTTATAAATAACTACATTAATGCCTAAAGTAAGTTACTATATTCATTTAATCTCCATCCCCCTTTTTGTGGGTTTGATTAAGGGGCGAGAAATAAAAATAATAACTGACTAATTTAATTTCTTAATTCACGCAGTCATCGTCAGGTGGTATATTTTGCGTTTATGTTGGTATATATTCAGTATATGTTGCAATGAAAAAAATATGTCTTTCATAAAAAAATTATGTATTATTTTCTTTTTACTTTTATACATAAAAGTATATATAAATATATACAAATCTTCTAATATGGTGAACATATAGTGAACATATAATCCATATACGCACAACATATACTTAATAGTTTACAAAAAAATCTTTAATATATTGAACATATACTCAATATACACACCACATATACTCCATATACACACCTCTACTTAATAGTTTACAAAAAATCTTCTAATATATTGAACATATACTTAATATACACACCACATATACTCCATATACACACCTTTACTTAATAGTTTACAAAAAATTGTCTAATATATTGAACATATACTCAATATACACACCACATATACTCCATGTACACACCTCGCTTTGTCGGTCAAACGCCCAGTTGCAGTTATCAATTTTTTTTTGTTTTTTTTTTTTTGTATGCGCCCGCCATTAATGGCGGACCGAGCTCCGAGCTCGGATTTCCAGCGCCCGACGACACGAGGATCAACGGTTGTTCACTCCCAAATTTGCTTTTTTCGAGCCGAATTTGGAAGTTTCGTCTTGGCCATTGAAGAGGGTTTTTTTGCTTTGTTCCCTCCATGGCTGCACGTGTTCGTCGTTGCCTTCTTTATCCTTTTCTTCTCGATTCTTTTGTCTTCTGTTTCTTTCTCTTGCACTTTCTGCCCAAGCTATAAACATTTCATCACTTTATATAAAGTGAGAGTGAAAAAATCAAGTAAATTTTATTAGTACCTTAGCCTCATTTTGGAGGTAACAAGTTACCCTCTACTTTCTTCTTGTTCACTTGGCTTCACTGATTTTTCTTCACATGAAGAAATTTGAGATGGAATATTGGGACATTCACAACTGAATTTGATTTGGGTGTTTTGCAGAGTGAGAAATGATAGCAGAGTGAGAGATAGAGAAATAAGTTGGTTCCCTTTTTTTTTTGGAAAGTGAATAATTAATTTCAATTAATTAAAACACTTACTTTAATTAGTCCATATAATTCCTTAAGAAACCGTTAGATCTTGATTATTCTTATTTTAGGTATAAATGTAATTTTTTATGCATGCTTTAGTAAATTTATAAATAAGCTTATAATAGGTGTATAAGCAGTCTTGATTGCTGGCTTGTTCTACTCTATAAACCTAATGATCATTCATTCTTGTTCTGATATGCCTCTTCTTGCTATATATATCATACATAAAGTAAGGGGTACAAATTCCTCAATTTTAAAACTGCCATCCTTTAAGACTAATATTTCAAAGTAGTTACCACCCATACACAATACCAAATATACTCCAAAATTGGACAAATTTAGTCAACACGCAAATTACAAGAATTAATTCAAAATATTAAATAAATAATCAACTACTCTCTCTCCTCCTATTTTTCTTCTCCTATTTTTCTTCTTTCTTCTTTCTCTCTCCTACTTCTCTCTTCACGTTTATTCTTCTTCTTCTTCCTTTTTCTTCTTCCCTTTTCTTTTTCTTCTTTTATAGTTACCATTGGATTGGTGTTAATTATCGGTGGTCTCTCCCTCGCTAGTACGTATGGTCTAGGTTTTCATTCTTTCTAGTGTTCCAAAAAAAGAAAGTATGGGGCATATCCCTCTAAAGATGGAAATCAGCGTCTTCTTCTTCTTCAAATATACATGCCTAAAGAATTAAAAAAGATGATAAAAGAATGTACATACAAAATTTATTTCAAAGTGGTAGATTGAGCAACAAAAGAAAAAAAAAAATCTTACCATGTATGTGAATCATGTATGTGAGCAAGAGAAAAATAACAAAAAAAATAAAAATAATTTTTTTGCAACAACAACAACAAAAAAACAACATAACAAGTATCAAACAACGTATAAACAACATGGAATAAACAAAAGTTCAATCAAATTTTTGGTTACGATCTGGGTTAACCCAATAAAAAACTGACAAAAATTGCACAGAAAATAGAGAAAAATAAAAGAGAAAAAGTACATAAAATCAAACACCCAAAAAGAATAGTCAAATCCCATTTTAATGCCATAAAATAGAAAAAATTAGCAAAATTAATCACAAAAAAAAATTACAAGAGAAAAATATTTCAGTTATAATTTCTTGCAGACGTATCAGATAATTTACTCAAGTAAAAACCCAACTCAGTAACAAACACCAAAAAGTTTCAAATTTGTCAACTTCTTCAAAATCACTCAACCAATTGAAAAAAATTAACACACCCCATTCAAAAAATAAAAAAAATTAATTGTAAAACATGGACTGCACATGGAAAACTCGATGGACTGATCAGATTCCAAGGTCTCTCTGTAGTTCCGAGCGATCGTCACAAAAAGCGGCTAGTCGATTAAAAAAGTCAAATAAACTACAAAAAAGAAGCAATAAAAAAATTACAGAACAAAAAAAAACACGAAAAAAAGAAATTATTGAAATAGAAGATCAAAAAAAAGAAAAGAGGAAGACTAATGGAAACTGACGAGAAAGAAAGAAGAAAGAAATCAAAATAAAAACTGACGAGGAAGGAAGAAGGAAGAATACAAAAGTACAGTTTTCAAATAAAATTGTTAGATAATCTCAAAAGATGTGTGGGTTACAAAATTAAGATTTTTATTAAAAATAAAAACTGAAAACCTAAAAACGTTCTCAAAAGGAGTGTAATTGAAAATGTAAAAAAGTAATATTGACTAAATTATTTGTTAGGGTATTAATATAAACGGTTTGAAAAAATAGACAGGTGGTGTCATTATTTCTCATTTATTGGGAAAAGTGGAAGGGAAATTTACATATTTTAGATCTTTGTATAGACTTTTATACTAGTAAGAATAATGTGCGATGCACCGGTAAGAGATATTCATCAATATTATAAATAAAAAATGCTCATTAAATATTATTTAAAAATAAAAAAATTAAAATCGATATGTAACACAATTTACCTATATTAATTTATTGAAAATATTTATGAGATTTAAATTGTACAAAACTACACAAAACATGTATATTCAAAATTGATACACAATTCGTACAGTGTAAGTGATGATAATAAATTACATTATATTAATTTCATATATTCCATTTTAAGATGTTATTATAAAATTTGATTTGACTACGATATGATCACATAAAATAATTAGTTTGGTAAATGTTATCATATATTTAAAATCTATGTAAATAACAAGTGTAATTATAAAACTTATATTGTTTCATTAATAAAAATCAATTTATTTTTGTACAAGCTACCCAAACTAAAAAAAAATTAGGTAGTCGAGCGATTTATTAAACTATAAATAATCGCGTACTCCGTTAACGTCCAAGTTAATAGTGACATGTAAGTTATGAATAGTTACTTATTTGAGTTTAAAATTTGGAACCTAAATTTGGACTACACAGTAATTCTCCTATATATATTTGTCTATATATAGGAACATAT
>CACSLK010016728.1:2081629-2096480 GCA_902706635.1 Striga hermonthica
TTTTTTTTTAATGAGAGAATGATGAGAGTATATTATCGCAACTGAATGTTATAGTGATAAAGTTAAACACAACTTATTATAATGAATCCACCACTTTTTTATTATCATATATCAAAATGTTAATTTCACAATAGTTCGTTTTTAATATATTTTATATAATATAATTTAAATTTATTTTTCGTATTACTTTACAAAAAAGTTTGTCGTTTTTATTTCTAAAAATTACACTGAATTATCATTTTCACCAATTTCCTGGAAAAATAAGTACTTTAATATATTACAGTTCTCATTAATTTCATGCAATAATAATAATAATAATAATAATAATAATAATAATAATAATAATAATAATAATAATAATAATAATAATAATAATAATAATAATAATAAGTATTTTAAAAAGTACACAATTTTACAGCAAAAAATTTATAAATAAAAATAGCATAATGGGCAATTAGCATTTATTTTTTGTCCATATCAAAAATGTTTTTTTTTTCCATAAGAGAATGATGAGATCATATTATCACAATTGAACGTCGCAGTAGAAAAGTTAACCACAAACTTATTATAATGCATCAACTACTTTTTCTTTATCATGTATCATAATGTTAATTTTATTTTATTTCTTTTAGATTTTATATAATATAATTTCAATGGTTTTTTTTTTTGTATTACATTACCAATTTTTTAAAGTGTTAATTTTCATTGGTTTTATGCACAAATAAGTATTTTAATATTACATTGAATTACATTTCTCATGAATTTCAGGAAAAAAATAAATATTTTAATATTGAGTTAATGAGTCTATTTATGACTTTATGAAAAATGATAAATCTTTCACGTCATTCTATAATCACCATCACACTTATTTTGTGAAAAACGAAATGTTGAGATTTATTTTGTTAATAAAAAGTAAAAAAAATAAAATATGTAGACTTAATTTAAAATTAAATACATGCAGATAGAAGTTATTTTATTTTTTTTATAGATATTTAATTTATATTTATATATTTGAATTTTTTCATCTTCGTACATGTTTATACAATAGTAATCATGACTTTATTTTTTTTTTTTGAACCATGAAAATTATGTTATCACATATACATTTTTATGAAAATTTTGAAGAAGTGTCATTAATGTGACTAATTTTTTTTTTTTTCATGGTATATGACATATTTTTGTAAGCTTAAAAATTTAATTTTAAAAATTTTTAAAACGAATTATATTGGATTTTATAATTTTTTTTTGTTAATTGTTATTGTTTCTAGAGTCACGATCCATGTTGCCTAATTATTGTTATTACTATTAGTGATGACAAACACAGTTCACATTATAGATGTTGTATTTGTTGAAGTATTTTTAAATAAATTAACAATAAATTTATTCTACATTATCTCAATAATTTTTTAAAAAACATTTTTCTATTAAATTCATTCATTCACACCATTTTAATATTAGGCCGCGCAACGCGCGGGTAACGTACTAGTAATATTAAAGATGGGGAACCCTTTAAATAAGACTCCTAAACCATATTACTAACTTGTCCAACAATACAAGATCTCTTATAATATTATATAATTCCTAATTTATTCTCAAAGATAATAATAATAATAATAATAATAATAATAATAATAATAATAATAATAATAATAATAATAATAATAATAATAATAATAATAATAATAATAATAAAAATAATAATAATAATACTGCATAATTCTCCCCCGGTTGAGCAGGATTCGCCCTCGAATTCGACCTGTTCCTATTGGAGACGTCTCATGCCAGGGATAGCCCAACGTTTCCCCCGATCGAACACGAAAGTCGAAGGTCGCCCAACAACCCTGAAAGTAAACATAATCCTGGGCATGGATTGAACTGCTGCAAGGGCACATGTACATGCCTCCATAACCCACACTGCTGAATTAACATAAAACATACCACATCGTTCGCCGCGCTCAAATCCATAACTACGGCTAAGTATCCCGTTGTTTGGAGACTCAGACAATCGAAAAATGACCCACCAATTATTGAGCTTCGACTACAGCACCGAAAAACCATCCATGGCCAAGATACCCTAAAAAATTGGGTCCAACCGATGGTTGCCTATTCAAAGGTGCAACTTCTGCGGCGTTCCACGCGGGACTCATATCGCCGCAAATATATGTCTCTAACACTGGCGGCTCCTCATAAAAAATACAATGGCCCGTCAACTTTCTCACTGTCGAATTCGGGGATGTCAACACGAAATGGGCCCTTCCATCGACCGTATTCGCGATCAAATTTCCAAACGCGTCGGGCACGATATTCACCGACGAAGGCAGCCTCCACGCTCCTGCCTTTTTCGTCGCGTTGATCGTCGCGGTCCATGAAGACCGGGCCCCGTTGCCACATGTCACGGCCGTCGTATGCAGCGAAGAAGTCAGCCTCGACGTGCGAAGTTTGCCACTCGCCGAAGAGATTCACTTCTGAGATGGTATCCTTGCCGTCTTCGTCGCCGGACGGTGGTTGTGGAGATCTCCAGCGGGGCGCCCCGCCTGGACCACGGCCTCCACGTCCTCCGTGAACTCCCCCGCCAACGTCCCGGTTGCCGGCATCACGGTTCTTCTGTAAATCCTCAACCACGTTGTTAATCGTAAGACGCACTTCTTCGATCCCCGTTGAAAGATCCTCAACCCGACGATCCAATTGATTGATCTGGCAGCCGAAGCCCGTGGATTGTGGATCCGGATACTCAATGGTGGCGTCACGCCCGTCGATGTTGTCCTTCTGCGGCGACATCTCGAATCGTGCTGACTTCTGATACCCACGGTCTCTCCTCTCAAAATAAGGTAAATATGTCTTTTATAATGTCCAAAACCCTTCTCCTTTTCAAAATAGAGATGATATAGAAAACAACCTGCTCGTTTAAAGCTTTGAAATCTCCATGTTGAGGTGACGCGGCCTCTGACACGGGCATAATGCCCGTGTCGCTGCCCATGTCACAAATTTGCTTTATCCTTTTTGCTCATTTCAGTCGTTTCTTCGATTATTTTTATTTGTGCATCAATCTTTCATCATCTCGGGGTTTCTAGATACTTACCATGCACCTTCAATAGTCAAAATCTCTACAAAAGTATGAAAATATCTACAAAATAAGCACGTGTAATACCTTTCCAACAAGATATAAAATTAAAGCATAATAATATCATGAATAAGCTCTAGATACTATATTCATATTGTGTAAAATCACACATGGACACTGGTCAAGGTGGAGGGACAGCCGGTGGTCGGCAGGCTGCAGCCGCGCACAGGCGCTAGCTGCAGCCCCTGACCAGGTGCAGTCTGCCGCATGCAAGTCGCAGGTCCCCGGAGTTATCCAGGCGCGTGCCGGAGTTCCCAGCGTGCAGTAGCATCGTGCCCGTCACGTCCAACGCGTTCCGTGCTTCCCAGCGCTCAATGACCGTGCAACCTGCGAGATCTGCGCGCGACCCTTTTGTTGTGTGCGCGACCCGCGAGTGACCCATTTGGGATTTGCGTTTTCCCAATGACCAGCGCATCCTTCCCAGCGCTCTGCGTGCTCCCATTATCATCACAAGAGGAAGGTAGTGATTATTTTGACATTAAGAAATGACATATACATCAACTAGATGTAAACAATATATTTTACATGGTGACCTATATGAGGAAGCGTATATGACATGACCTCTTGGTTATTGTCCTAATGGCGATAAAAGTGTTTCCAAATAAAACAAAAGCCTCTATGGCCTGAACATGATTCAAGGTGGTTGTTTAACAAACTCACAACTTGCTTATTCCTATGGTTTTAAACAATCAGTACTTGATTGCTTTCTCTTGGCAATACCATTTGTTTTATTGCATTACTTGTATGTGTGGGTGGTGTGATTAAAGCTGGTAATAATTTAGACAAAGTAGTTTTAATTAAGAAACACCTTCATGATTGTTTTACTATTAACCAAGGCACTTTGAAAAATATTTTAGGACTTGAATTTGTACATTGGGACATAGGCATTAATATATGTCAAAAAGAAGTATGCACTAGACATTCGTAAAGATGCATGATTCGTAGGATGTAAACCATCAATAACTCCAATGGGTTCTAATTCAAAACTCAGCCTGACTTGTGATAATAGTGAACCAGCATATGCATCAGTCTCTAGAAGGTTAGTTGGCAAGTTGTTATGCTTAACCATTTTTAGTCCAGACCCAGGCATATCCCATAGTGTGCAGTTGCTAAGTCAATTCATATCCATACCCTTTCATTATCATCTTTCATTAGATCATAGAATACTCAGGTACATTAAAGGCACCATTTCAAAGGTATTCTCTTCCCTAGAACTTCTAGTTTACAGTTACTTTGTTATTGTGATAATGATTGAGTATTGCTTAGATACAAGAAAGAGCCTTACCGATTATGCTATTTTTCTTTCGAATTCACTTATTTCATCGAAATCAAGGAAAAAAATCCAAGCTGATGATAGAGCACTAGCTTGAACTTCTTGTGAAATTCAATGGACATTTTACTTGTTTCAATATTTTTAGCTAACATCTCTCGCCCCACTTTCTATTCTTTGTGACAGTAATTCTTCCATTGCAACTAACTCTAATCTAGTATTCCATGAAAGGACTAAACACATGCAAACAAACTGACACTTGATATGGGAGAAGATTGCTCATAATTTGGTACAGTGCAGTACATTTCAACCAAAGATCAAGTGACAGACATCCTAACAAAGTCTTTGCGTGGACCAACATATAGCTTCCTAGTGTCCAAGCTCAACTTGAACAATATTCATGTTTAGCTTGGGGGATATTGGAACATAAAACAAACTTTTTTCTTTGGTTATTAAAATAATTGTTATTTAGTTAAAGTTGTCAAACACTATGTAAAGTTGCTACAACAACTCTAGTTTAAGTCACGTACATATAAATGCATCGATTCATTACAACAAATCCTAATTTTTGTACTCTCTATTCATTTTTCTCATCTTCCTCAATGAAAATACGTATTGTTTTCCTTCTCTCTCGTCTCTAAAATTTGATTGACGATTTTTTCTTAATCATTTACCAAAAACTTATAAGTAAATAAAAAAAAAAAAAACAAAAGAAGAAGAAATGTAGATGTAGAGATGATCATTCAAACCTGCTGAAAAAAAAAATCTTTCTCTCTCCTCAAATAGCCCTCTTTCTCCTACAAACCACCCAAATCATGTAAGAACCATAAGTCCCGTTGTCTCATTCTCCTCCTCCAATGTGCTTGAAGCAGCGCTTCAGCACCAATCAGATCGAGCGGCTCTCATCGTCTGGCGTCGGTGACTCTTTTCATGGTAGAGTCTAGTTGCGCTCATTGGTTGTCTACTTGTAGGTGGACGGTTAGGCGGCTGTTGAGGCGTAGAAGATTGGCTGACTCCGGCCTTCTCCGGTGAGTTGGACGGGGTGGGGAGTGGCCCTCTTTCCCCCGGTTGTTTCTGCTTTCCTATGCATGTATTATGGTTTTTGGTTGGTGGGAGTAGCATGGGTGGGTTCTTGGCCGAGGGTGGTGCTTTGGGTCAGCGGGGTTAGGAAGGTGCTCCGGTTTCTGTTATGGGGTTGGCCTAGTCCGGTAAGGTATCTGTTGGGCTCAGATGCGCAAATGCGGAAAGTGTAAATTAAAACACCGAGGTAAAATGGTGAATAATAATCCCAAAGAATGACAAAAGAAAAATAATCTCTTGCAATAAAACCGGAATAATTCTTTTATGATGTGGAAGATCAGATTAAACTGCGACCACAGAGCATACTAAGAATATCCCAAATAAATAAAATATGCAAGAAATAAGACACCAATATTTAACAGGGAAAAACCTCAAAGTAGAGGAAAAAACCACGGGACAATCTCCGAATAATTCCACTATATTTTCAAGATAATTACAATATCTTTTCACACTCCCCTACACTAGAAATGTAAAATATAGTGACTCAATGAGATCCCACTCCTAAACAAGAAGTAATAGAGTTGATACCCAACCCGGTGTATTTTTCTCACTCACAGGATTTACTCAAACACTCTATTTTTATCTCACTGAAAAATAACACTCACAAAATGTTATTTTTTTCTCTCTTTTCTTTTCTGCTCTTTTTCTTTTGGTGTTTGGTGTGTTTGTTTCAGACGAATGACCCCTCTATTTATAGAGGGGGTTGAGCAATGTGAACAAGAAGAATATAGCGGCTTCAGACGTTTCATTTTCTATGATGGTGGGCTATATTAATGTTGCCACCATGTGAATGCATTTCTTTCAAAAATGGACAACACCAAATCTGATTTTTCTTTTGGTTTGTTGTGGCTGGACCCCACATTTCTCCCCCTCCAGCCAAAGGGTAATATACTGCAATTATTACATGCATTCTATGTCGATCAACTCGACACAAACCTGAAGTTTTCCTCCTGTTACAACTTTCGTCATCATGTCAGCAGCGTTTTCGTCAGTGTGAATCTTTTCCAACTTGAATTGTTGTTCTTCCACTGCTTGACGTAGCCAATAATATCTGACATCAATGTGCTTCGTGCGAGAGTGGTACATCGCATTCTTACTCAAATCCAATGCGCTCTAACTATCGCAATGGATATCGTACCTTTCCTGCTTCATTCCCAATTGTTGAAGAAACCTCTTCAACCAAAGCATTTCTTTTCCTGCTTCTGTCATTGCAATATATTCTGTTTCAGTAGTTGACAAGGCAACAGATTTCTGCAATTTAGATTGCCAAGATACAGCTCCTCCTGCAAATATAAACACAAGCCCTGAAGTAGATTTCCTACTATCCAGGTCACCTGCCATATCCGCATCTGTATAACCTTCAAGAATTGGGTTTCCTTTGCCGAAGCTCAAGGACTTATTTGCACTGCCTTTTAGGTACCTCAAGATCCACTTCACAGCTTCCCAATGATCGTTCCCAGGATTGGAAAGATACCTGCTAACAATTCCAACAGCATGAGCGATATCTGGTCTAGTATAGACCATGGCATACATCAAACTCCCGACTACTGAGGAGTATGGAACACCCGCCATAGCTTCTTTTTCTTCTTGACTCGTAGGACAACTTCGTTTACTCAGTTTGAAGTGATTGGCCAACGGTGTATTGACTGGCTTAGCCGATTTCATGTTGAATCTCTCCAGAATCCGATTCACATACCGTTCTTGCGATAACCATAATTTCTTGGATTTTCGGTTTCGCATGATCTGCATGCCCAAAATTTGTTTCGCAGGGCCGAGATCCTTCATATCAAAGGACTTTGCTAAGTCCTTCTTCAAATCACCAATCAACTTCATATTTTGTCCTACTATCAACATATCATCTACATATAACAAAAAGATAATGAACTTATCACCTGGAAATTTCTTCACAAACACACAATGATCTGCATCAGTCTTGGTATATCCATGACTAGTCATGAACGTGTCAAATTTCTTATACCACTGTCTTGGAGCTTGTTTTAATACAAGCTCTTTTTCAATCTGCAAACCATGTGCTCCTTTCCAGTTTTCTCAAATCCTTCTGGTTGCTCCATGTAGATTTCTTCATCTAGGTCTCCATGAAGAAATGCAGTCTTCACATCTAGTTGTTCAAGCTCTAGATCCAAGCTAGCCACCAATCCGAGTACTACTCGAATAGAGCTAATCTTTACAACCGGAGAGAATATCTCATCAAAATCTATTCCTCGCTTTTGTCCAAATCCTTTCACAACTAAGCGAGCCTTGTATTTCAACAGCTTGTCACCATCTTTCTTAAGCTTGAACACCCATTTATTTTTCAAGGCTTTCCTGCCTTCCGGAAGCTTTACAATCTCATAAGTTTCATTTTTCACCAGTGAATCCATTTCTTCTTGCATAGCTTTCATCCACTGGGATTTATCCTTATGAGTCTGTACTTCTTCAAAGTTTTCTGGCTCCCCTTCTTCAGTGATGGTAATATACGTGGAACTAGGGTATCTCGTAGACGGTTGGATCGCTCGATTTGATCTTCTGAGCTGAGGCAGAGCTTCGAGGTCTTCTTGCTCGACACCTTCACCATCACCATCTTCTGTTACTGCCTCATCATCAACCCTGAGTTCTCCATCACACTCTCCCCCTGCTGTGGCATCTCCAGGAGGTTTGACAGGTGAAAGATCCACCTTACCACTTGATTCTGTAGTTTCTGGTGAAGCAGAATCAGACATAGTTTCTTGCTCATGGAACACTACATCTCTGATTCTGATAACTTTTTTATTTTCTGGATCCCATAACTTGTAGCCAAATTCCTCATCTCCATAGCCCAAAAATATACAAGGAATGGCTCTATCATCAAGTTTTCGTCTCTGTTCCTTGCTTACGTGAGCAAAAGCTTTGCATCCAAACACCTTCAGATGAGAGTATTTAACATCATGTCCGGACCATACTCTCTCAAGGATATCAAAGCCCAAAGGAACAGATGGAGATCGGTTGATCAGGTAGCATGCCGTTAGAACATCTTCACCCCAAAATGGCTTAGGTAGTTTAGCCATTCTTAACATACACCTCACTTTCTCCATAATGGTTCTATTGATTCTTTCAGCCACACCATTATGTTGTGGGGTTCCAGGTACAATCTTTTCATGCCTAATTCCATGATCAGCACAATAATTCTTGAATTCATGAGAAGAGTACTCCCCTCCATTATCTGAGCGAAGACACTTCAAAGGTTTACCAGTCTGTCTCTCCACCATAGCATGAAACCTTTTGAAGTACTTGAAAACTTCGTCCTTTGTTCTCAAGAAATATACCCACAATTTTCGTGAAGCATCATCAATAAACGTCACGAAATATCTGCTACCACCGAGACTCTCCACTTCCATGGGTCCACATACTCAGAGTACACCATCTCCAAAATATTCTCTTTCAGCTTTGAGGTTTTGCTGAAAGACACTCTATGATGCTTCCCAAAGAGACAATAATCACAAGGATTTAGTTTTGAATCTTTGGCAAATGGGATGAGGGACTTTCTTGCCAAAATTTATAATCATTTTTCACCAATATGGGCCAGTCTTTTGTGCCACAAATTTGGCGAAGCATCATCCTCGACTGCATTCAATCCACCTTTGACCAGCTTCACTTGAGTTCTGTACAGTGTCGATCTCACTGTACCTCTAGCAGCTAACAATGATCCTTTGGTAAGCCTCCACGTGCCGCTACCAAAGTTGTTAGTATAGCCTGCTAGATCTAATGCATGCACATAGATCAAATTCAGACGTAATTCAGGTACATGTCGCACATCCTTCAGTGTTATTGTGCACCCAATATCAGTTTGAATGCACACATCACCAACTCCCACAATATTTGCAATACTGTTGTTGCCCATCTTTACTCTACCAAAGTCTCCTTCTTTGTATAGAGAAAAGAATTCCTTGTGAGAGGTTGCATGGTAGGATGCAGCTGAGTCAATGACCCATTCAACACATGAATCTGCAACATGACACTCTTCTTCTTCAACAGAGAGCAACACCACTTCTCCATTGATCACATGAGTTGCGGTATTTTCATCGTTCTCTGATTTGTTCCTTCGATCTCTGTTCTTCCAGGCTTTGCAGTTTCTTTTGATATGCCCTTCTTCACCGCAGTGATAACACTTGAATTTTTTTCTGGGTTGAGACTGCGATTTATCTCTGGATTTGTTATTCCGGCCTCTGCTTTTGCTTCTCCCTCTGGTTTCTGTGACCAGGGCTTGGGAGCTGCTTGCCCCTGAGTCTTTTCTTCTTGTTTCTTCATTAAACATACTGTCTTTGACTTGGGTCAAAGTCAGTTTTCCTTCAGGGGCAGAATTGCTCAGCGAGACCACCAGAGTCTCCCAGCTATCCGGTAAAGAACTCAAAAGTAACAGCGCCTGCAATTCTTCATCAAGTTTCATCTCCATGGTAACAAGTTGGTTCACCATGTCTTGAAACTCATTCAAGTGTTCTGCAACTGGTCTTCCATCCCGATATTTTAGATTTACAAGCTTTCTAATATTCTGTGCAGTCTTCCTCTGGTACATTTGTTCAATTTTGTTCCACAGAGTATGGGCTTTCGACTTTGTGGCAACATGGTGGAATATGCTGATATCCACCCACAGTCGGATTAAACTGACAGCCTTTCTGTGTAACTTTTTCCAATCGTCATCCTTCACATCATCTGGCTTGTTGTCTCCCTTTTCTACAGGATCGTACAGATCTTTGTAGAAAAGTATGTCCTCCATTTTTGGCTTCCAAATGGAGTAATTTGTTGCTGTGAGCTTCACCATGGTACCCACGTTCTCCTCCATTAATTCACACTGGTTGATACAGAGCCCAAGTTGATCTCTGATACCACTTGTTGGGCTCAGATCGCAAATGCGAAAAGTGTAAATTAAAACACCGAGGTAAAATGGTGAATAATAATCCCAAAGAATGACAAAAGAAAAATAATCTGTTGCAATAAAACCGGAATAATTCTTTTCTGATGTGGAAGATCAGATTAAACTGCGACCACAGAGAATACTAAGAATATCCCAAATAAATAAAATATGCAAGAAATAAGACACCAATATTTAACGTGGAAAAACCTCAAAGTAGAGGAAAAAACCACGGGACAATCTCCGAATAATTCCACTATATTTTCAAGATAATTACAATATCTTTTCACACTCCCCTACACTAGAAATGTAAAATATAGTGACTCAATGAGATCCCACTCCTAAACAAGAAGTAATAGAGTTGATACCCAACCCAGTGTATTTTTTTCTCACACTCACAGGATTTACTCAAACATTCTATTTTTATCTCACTGAAAAATAACACTCACAAAATGTTATTTTTTTCTCTCTTTTCTTTTCTGCTCTTTTTCTTTTGGTGTTTGGTGTGTTTGTTTCAAACGAATGACCCCTCTATTTATAGAGGGGGTTGAGCAATGTGAACAAGAAGAAAATAGCGGCTTCAGACGTTTCATTTTCTATGATGGTGGGCTATATTAATGTTGCCACCATGTGAATGCATTTCTTTCAAAAATGGACAACACCAAATCTGATTTTTCTTTTGGTTTGTTGTGGTTGGACCCCACAGTATCTGGTTCGGCGGATGGTCCAACTAGTCGCTTGTCGGAGTTGTTTGGTTCTTTTATCGGGCTAGGTTTCTTTCTTTTTGGCGTGTGTCGTCTCCAGGTGACGGGTCATCGTTTCTGTGGTTGTTTGATTGCGGTTGGAGGGGGGCTTCTTTTTAGTATTTCTATTGTTATGTGTGTTGTTTTTGTGTTTTTTCTTTTGTAGTCTTGTTTGTTGCTTTAGTTTTATTCTTCTTCCTTGAAGTTGGATTCTTCCCTGGTGGGAGTGTATAGTATGTTTGTGTTGTGAACGCGTTAGCGTAGTACTGATGTATACTTTGTGTAGACTTCCTTAGATTCTGCTAGATGACTGTTTGACTCATTTTAATTGTAATTATGAATTTTTTTTATCTATAAATTCTATCGTTTTAAAAAAAAAAAATAAATAAATAAAAATCAAATAAGCTCACCTACTGAATTAAGTTCTTTTCCTTTTCGATTGCATGGAAAATACTAAATAAAGGTCATATGTAAAACATTATTGGATAATTCTTTCGTTGAGCTGCCTAGTGTCATATTTTTTCAACATATGCATATACGTTTTAAATTTAAACGTCGTATTTCAAAATAATACAAACAATAGTATATCGTATATATTATAATATAGATATTATTTTTGTAAAAAATGAATATCTAACTGTTATTTAGTCTATTAACAATGTCTTAACATGTTTCATGTCGTGATTATAGTGACATCAATTTGGTAGCACCGCCCATGAATATGCAATTACACGTGCAGTCAAATAATTCAAACAAATAAATATATAATAATCCTAATAGATCAACATTTTCTAAATTGATCAGCGTGCGTTGATTATGTGTAAATAAGATTAAATGTATGGATGCGCTAATTTAACCCCCCACCGAATCATGAAAGCACGTGAACTTGTTAAAAAATAAAATTGGCTTAACAATAAATAAACATTGATTATAACGAGGGTAATGCTGTTACGGAATTGTTATGAATCTGGAAAATTTAGTTGAGTTTGCTAGGGTTCATGAGAAAAGGGGGAAGATGATTTGAAGTGTGAAAATGAGAAGTGTCGATTTGCTTCAGACAAAGGGGAATTGAAGTGACTTCTGCGTGCGCCACGTGGGAGGAGCATAGCCGTTCATCTATTTCCACAGACTAAGTGTGGAGCGTCCACTTGGCGGCATCTTATTAAGTTTTATATTTTCATTTAAGCATTTTTCAATTCTCTGTTTTAGCATATTTACCCATGTTGGGAAAAGTTGGTAAATGACGTAAAAATGTATGTAAGGGCTGGGCCCACTAAGTTTGTTATTTATATGGAATATTGCAACAGAAAAGGCATATTTTACATGCCACCAAAAATCTCTCTCTCTTTCTCTCTCTATTCTCCCTTTTGTCTTCTTCCTCTCTACCTCATCTCACTCTCCCCTACTCCCATTTCTATTAAAAATCCTTGCAAATATCATCAATTAATCTAAGATAAACCGCGATCATAACACTTGGTATCAGAGCCACCTTTCCTCGGCAATGGCAGAAGGCACCAGGTCAAAGGATCTGCATGAAATACACAAGAAATTAGATCAAATTGTGCAAACAGAGGCATTAAAGAGGGAAGCAACTGAAATGAAATTGCAGGAGCATATAACAGGGGCCACTTTTGAGCTACAGAACCAAATGGCTGGAATGAATGACAAATTTGAGCAGGTCAGTAAAACATTAGCTGCTCTTCAGTTGCAGATGATGCAAATGAGCAAAGAAAGGGGTGAGTCAATTTTGGGAAATCCCTTTCAGCATCACACCGCAGACAACTCCACCACCAACAACAATTCCAATGGGGGCAGAAACTCACATATCTTGCAACCCAGTGGTTATGCAGTAAGCCCTTTACCCAGAATAGAATTCCCCAAATTTGATGGCACTAACCCTAGAGCTTGGATCCTAAAATGTAATGGTTACTTCAACTTGATACCCAACATCCCAGATGTTCAGAGGGTCACTCTAGCTACTATGCACTTCGAGGGCAAAGCTTCTCTATGGTTGCAAAATCTGGGCTCTAGACTCTCGAACCTCAATTGGCAGCAATTCCTAGAGTTGGTCTCAGCTAGGTTTGAAGATCTTAAGGAAATGAAGATTATTGCTGAATTTAATAAACTTAGGCATGTTGGGTCATACTCTGACTATGTTGACAAATTTGAGGAATTAAAGGCTTGCTTATTGTTGATGAATCAGGGGGAGTTCTCAGAGGATTATTTTGTAGCCAGTTTCATAAGTGGGTTGAATGAGGAGTTGCAGTCCTTCATTCAAATGTTTAATCCGGAGCAAGCTATTGATTTAGGGCACAAGCAGCTTGTTACTCTTGATGCTATTTCTAAGAGACTCAAAGGCAATCAAAGACCCATGTCCTCACCCCAAAATTATACACAGAAAGGGACCACTACTGGGCACCCAATGCCCAAAAACCCCATAGCACAAAACCTCAGACCCCTGACAAAAATGCTCACAGCTGCTGAGATGGCATCTAGGAGGGAAAAAGGACTCTGTTATAACTGTGATGAGAAGTTTGTCCCAGGTCACAGGTGCAAGCACAGGGTTAACTACATGTTTATGACAGAGGAAGAGGAGCTTTCTTATTTGAATTCAGAAAATAATGTGGGAGAAGAAGACCAACAAGGAGGAGATTCAGAAGAGGCTATGGTGTCTCTAAATGCTATAGCTGGGAATAGTAATCTTACCACTCTAAGATTCCATGGGTACAGTGGAGGGCAGAAACTGAAGGTCCTCATTGACACTGGAAGTACCATCAGCTTCATTAAGCTCTCCACAGCACAACAACTTAAATGTCCTCTCAAGAAAGTGGGAAAGCTTTTGGTCAAAGTGGCAAGTGGCCAGAGACTTGTGAGCACTCACCAAGTGGAAGATTTCTTATGGGATATGCAGGGGAACACTTTCTCTTTTCCCCTTAGGGTATTACCAAGTGAGGGCTATGATGTAATACTGGGTGGAGATTGGCTGAGGGTTTGCACACCCATTGAACTAGACTATTCACAAATGACTGTCACAGTACACAATAAGGGAAAGAAACTGACTCTACAAGCACTTGTCAGTCAAGCTGACTGTCATCTTATTTCTGGCCTTTCCCTATATAGCATGCTGCTTGAAGAAAAGGACAACCAGATAGAGGAACTATTTCTATTGAGCCTACAACCAACCCTGACTACACAGGATGAGGCCCTCTCTACATTATTACAAGAGTTTGAGGATGTGTTCACAGAGCCTCAAGGTTTACCTCCTGAGAGGGGAGTAGAGCACAAAATCCTATTAAAACCAGGGAGTATGCCCAAACAACAGTTCCCATACAGGACTACTCATGAGCAAAAAGATGCTATTGAACAGATTGTGAAGGAGTTGCTCACTTCTGGGATTATTCAAAACAGTAAATCCCCTTTTGCTTCTCCTGTCTTGCTAGTAAAGAAGAAAGACTGCTCTTGGAGGCTCTGTGTGGACTATAGATATCTAAATGAGCTGACAATTAAGCATGACTATCCTATTCCTATTATTGATGAGTTATTGGATGAGTTGAATGGTGTTAAATACTTCTCAAAAATTGATTTAAGGTCAGGATACTTCCAGATCCTGATGAAGGAGGAGCATAGATATTTGACTGCCGTCAGAACTCATAGTGGGCACTATGAATTTCTTGTCATGCCATTTGGGCTATGCAATGCCCCAGCAACTTTTCAATCACTTATGAATCAGGTTTTTGGAGAATGCTTGAGGA
>CACSLK010016728.1:2128686-2145075 GCA_902706635.1 Striga hermonthica
ATAACGGATCTTGAATAAATAATTTGGTGTACACGAAAAACTTACTTTATGCGAAAGAGGTATAATTTGTGATCTTGATCACACGAGACTCGGTCGATTGTTTGATCTAAACTAGTTTTTCCTTTCTAAGTGGTTGCTTAACGTAGCTAGAAAAGTTATAGGATAATACTGCGTACCCGAATAACAGGAGAGAAGAACAATTTAAATAGGGATGACTTTAGATCTGACACGTCCATCAAGTATCCAGATTAATGTGTTAGAATATCACTTGTGAGTTGTCCCACATCGTTCATATATGGAAAATAGACCCACCTTATAAGTCTAATGGACTACTCCTCCTTTCACCAATTGGTTTTGGGATGGAACCCCATTGGGCTTCATTTGGGTTTTCCCCACTTTGGTGCGCTTCATGTTAGTGGGCCCGCACCGTTTTCCCCCCAGTTTCTTACATGGTATCAGAGCTCGATTCTATTGGGACCGTGCAATGACGTACTCGTTTATGGGAGTCTGTTTCCCCACAGTTTCTTACATGGTATCAGAGTTCGGTTCTATTGGGACCGTGCAATGACGTACTCGTTTATGGGAGTCTGCTTCCCCACGTACCCGTTTATGGGAGTCTACTAGAAAGTCTGTTTCTAGTAGGCTTGGGGCGCCCAGTTGGGCTTGAGCTTCCAAAGGACTCACAAGTGAGGGGGCGTGTTAGAATATCACTTGTGAGTTGTCCCACATCGTTCATATAGGGAAAATAGACCCACCTTATAAGTCTAATGGGCTACTCCTCCTTTCACCAATTAGTTTTGGGATGGAACCCCATTGGGCTTCATTTGGGTTTTCTCCACTTTGGTGCGCTTCATGTTAGTGGGCCCGCACCGTTTTTCCCCGAGTTTCTTACATAATGGCTTAGATTTGTTTGACTATTAAATAAAGACATAGCCCAATAGGATAATTAATTGTGAGCCAAATGTTTTCGGGCCACATATTCTTACATTCTTTCACTTAGTCCGAAAGACCCATAATTTAATAGTATAACATTAGGTGCACATAAATAAATCTCGTTATGCCATACATCACAATAAACTATGCATGATAAACCATATAGTGAGAGTTATCGCGGTTGTACACTCTCGATTCACATACTTCCTTCCATATACTACTACACTAATAGTTCAACACATCAAGTTCCATAATTATATATAAATATCATAATGTCCACTTAATTGTCATGAAGACATTCATTTCTTGTCCATTAAATCATACCATAAAACAAATTGCGTGATTCATAGTTTAGGCATAATCACTTGATCAAAGCTTTATGTGAAAATTTGATACTTTACACTTATTTACACAGCTCAACATCACAACAATTATCTTGAAAATTAAAAACACCTAATCCAAACAATCCTTATTTTCCCAAAACAACAATCAAACAGAGAAACTGATGATGGAAAGAAGGTAAAATTAGGCAAATAAGTGTTACTTCTCTAACAAAGAAGGACACATTAAAAAAGATTGCGTGAAACGCAAGTCTTGGTTGATGAGAAAGATATTTCCAATATCTTTGTACGTTTCGAATCAAACTTGTCTGAAGTTCCTTCAAATACTTAATGGTTGGATTCTGGTGCTACAACTCATGTTTCTAATGTGATACAGGGATTTCTTACAATCCAAAGCATAAACCCAAATGAGAACCTTTTGTTTATGGGGAACCGTATGAAGGCCCCAAATAAAGGCATGGGAACTTATTGTATTTTTAGATTCCAGGCACCACTTGGATCTTTTACACATTCTCTATGTACCTTCATTTTCTAGAAACTTAATGTCTCTTTCTAGACTTGATGTTCTTGGGTTTTCCTCATGGATGTTTCAGTTTAATTAATAAACATATGATTCCGTTATTGTTTCTGGAATCATTATGGATGGTTTATATAAATTAAAACTTGATGTTGATTTTTCTGCATCTTTGATGTGTGTTCATCACAACATTGGAATTAAATGTGGTGTAGCAAATGAGTACTCTGCTTTCTTGTGGCATAAATGTTTGGGTCATGTATCCAAAGAAATAATGCAAAGGTTGGTGAAAGATGAGATTCTTTTGGATCAACATTTCACCAATTTTGGGTTGTGCGTGGATTGCATTAAGGGAATACAAACCAAACATAACAAGAAAAGAGCCACAAGAAGTAGTCAGCTTCTTGAAATTATACACACTGATATATGTGGACATTTTGATGCTCCATATTTAATGGAGAAAAGTATTCCATTACCTTTATAGACGATTTTTCACGTTATGGTTATGTCTATCTGCTCAAAGAAAAATCTCAAGCCGCAAATGCACTTGAGGTTTTCATTAATGAAGTTGAAAGGCAGCTAGACAGAAAGGTGAAAATATTAAGGTCTAATAGAGGGGGTGAACTATGGAAGGTATGATGAGTCAGGACAAAATCTCGGTCCATTTGTTAAGTTCCTTGAAAGACATGTCATATGTGCACAGTATACTATGACAGGCACACCTTAACAAAACATTGTAGCGGAAAGGCGAAATAGAATATTAATTGATATGGTTAGGAGTATGATAAGTAATACATCATTACCCAAACCTTTGTGGATGTATGCACTTAAGACTGTCGTGTATCTGCTAAATAGGATTCCTAGTAAGGCAGTTCCTAAAACTCCTTTTGAGTTATGGATTGGAAGAAAACCTAGTTTGAGACATCTGCATGTTTGGGGTTGTCCGACAGAAGCAGGAGTATACAACCTACATGAAAAGAAATTGGATTCTCGAACTGTGAGTGGTTACTTTATTGATTACCCAGAGAAGTCCAAAAGGTATATGTTTTATTGTCCTAATCATAGTTCTAGAATCGTTGAAACGGTCAATGCTAGATTTATTGAAAATAGTGATGTTAGTGGGAGTGCTAAAGAGACTGTAGAAATTAATGAAATAAGGGTTAATGTTCCATTACCCATTAATGTTCCAATATTTACAATTGTTCCAAATATTGTTCCACAACCACAAAATAATGGTGGACTAAATTTGGATGAAGTAGGACCCCATGAAGAGACTAACTTTCCACCAACTAACATAAATGAACCACGTGGAATAGCATTAAGCAAACCTATAGAAAACCTGCTATTTCGGATGACTATGTGGTTTATTTGCAAGAGTTGGATTATGATACTAGCATTTATGAAGATCATGTTTCGTATTCACAAGCCATTAACAGAGACGAGTCTCATAAATGGATTGATGCTATGAATGAAGAGTTAAACTCTATGGCTAAACCAATGTTGGGGATCTAGTAGAATTGCCAGAAAGTTCAAAACGAGTTGGATGTAATTAAGACCAAACGCGACACGAGTGGCAATATCGAACGACATAAAGCTAGACTTGTTGTCAAGGGTTATACTCAGAAAGATGAAATTGATTATAAGAAGACTTTTCATCTGTTTCTAAGAAGGATTCTTTAAGGATCATAATGACTTTAGTAGCTCAGTATGATTTAGAGTCACATCAAATAAATGTGAAAATGACCTTTCTTAAGGGGACTTAGATGATGAAGTTTATATGGATCAACCCGAAGATTTTTCCATAGAAGGAAAGGGTCACATGATCGATGTGTAAACTTAAGAAGTCAATATATGAACTTAAACAAACTTTCAGATAAATGTATCTTAAGTTTAATGATACTATTACGTCTTTTGGTTTTCATGAAAACACTGTTGATCGGTGTATTTACCAAAAAATTAATGAGAGTAAGTTTATATTTTTGGTTCTATATATTGATGATATCCTTTAAGAGACGAGGAATCGTATGCTCACGTTTAGGAAGTGTGATCGCCTTGAGGTGATTGGGTATTTGGATTCAGATCTTGTTGGGTGTATTGACAGTCGAAGTAAACTTTTGGCTATGTGTTTCTCCTAGTCGAAGGAGCAATTTTATGGAAAAGTGTTAAACAGTCTGTCATAGCTGCATCTATTATGGAGGTTGAATTTATAGCTTATTATGAGGCTACAATTCTCGCTTTATGGTTGCGGAACTTTATTTCAGAACTTGGTATTGTCGACACCATTTCTAAGCCACTGAAAATGTATTGTGATAATTTTGCAGCAATTTTCTTCTCCAATAACAACAAATTTTCTAATGGTGCAAAGCACATGGAATTAAAGTACTTTGCCGTTGAGGAGGAAGTTCAGAAACAAAGAGTATGCATTAATATATTATAACAGACCTTATGATTGTCGATCCGTTAACTAAAGGTTTACAACAAAAGACATTTAAAGAACATGTACATCGAATGGGTCTTGATTGTATTGATGATTGATTATGATGATGTTATGGCACACTCTTGAACACATTGACGTTATGTTTCTGACTATTATCAAATTTCTTGTTCATTATGATTTTGTATACATTATGTTTAGAATAAGAAATGAATGTCATGAAAATTAAGTGGACATTATGATATTTATATATAATTATGGAACTTGATGTGCTGAACTATTAGTGTAGTAGTATATGGAAGGAAGTATGCGAATCGAGAGTGTATAACAGCCACAACTCTCATTATATGGTTTATCATGTCATTGTTTTATTATGATGTATGACATAATGAGATTTGTTTATGCGCACCTAATGTTATACTATTAAATTATGAGCTTTCGGACCAAGTGGAAGAATATAAGAATATGTGGTCCGAAACGGAATTCATAATTTCTTTGATGCGTATAATAATTCCATCAAATAATTGTGATATGAAATTCATGAAAACGGTTCATCAATTGTTATACAGACATAATCGAAATTTCCAACTAGAAATAGCGCCACACGGTTCGACCAAAATTCATATGTGCTATTATACGATCATGCTCATATGAATTATACAACAAATTATTTATTCACAACACATGCTTTGATACCACATGTAAACTTCATAACGGATCTTGAATAAATAATTTGGTGTACACGAAAAACTTAATTTATGTGGAAGACAACATAATTTGTGATCTTGATCTTGATGATCACACGAAGCTCGATTGATTGATCTAAACTAGTTTCTCCCTTCTGACCGGCTGCTTAACGTAGCAGAAAAGTGATGGGATAATATTGCGTACCCTAATAGGAGGAGAGAGGACCAATTTATATAAGGGTAGCGTTAGATCTGGTACGTCCATCAAGTATCTAGATTAATGGCTTAGATTTGTTTGACTATTAAATAAAGGTCTAGTCCAATAGGATGATTAATTATGAGTCCAATGCTTTTGGGCCACGTATTCTTACATTTTGTCCATAACTACAATTAGATTTCCAAAGTGCCAAAATTCACGTCGGATTATATTATACCAAATTGAACGTTTATATGAATTAACCTTTTTTTTTTAATTTAAGATAGAGTTTTTTGCTGTATCATAATCTTAATTTAAATGAAAAAAAAATTCATGTATAAATATGAGAAAATAACCATTGAAGTGTATTAAGATTTAATATGTAAATTAATGATACATTACTCATTTTTATTTGTGTAAATTAAAAGACATATCTCTGTGTTATTAAAAATTTTGGTGGTTGGTTGATCAAGAAAACTATCTTCAATATAGAAATGAAACTTGCCGCATTATTAATATCTATATATTTATAATTGCTGACATGATTTAATAAATTTTTTTCAGCAAGAAATTAATAATAATATGAGTTTATTTAATAAAAATAAGTGTTCGTCTAATTACATGTTCACCATCTATAATAATATGTAACTGTTTGTAGTATTTTTCGGCATGTGGTAACCGAGTTATCCGACTCGGGTCGTTCTCAAAGGAAGGTTGTTCGGAGCTTCGTTCACTACCTAGTCGTCAAAGTCACATAACCGAAAACAAGGTCCTACACATTCTACTCGCTTGATGGGGATTGATTGCACAAAATTATGCTAAGAATCTAAAAGCAAATGATGAGAGATGCAAGATTGGAAAGAAATATCGAAACTTTAGTTGAACGGAGTGTCCATAACTCAAGAAAAACGAAAGAAATCATGTGAGCATAGGTGATCCTAGGTAACCGAATACTAGCTACCTACACTAAATCATCACGCTTGAGTCGAGACCTAAAGATTAGCACGTATTGATTCCTAACACACGAAGCAAGCAATGAAAATAAAACGAAAACCTAGAAACGACCATCAACACACAATTCGAAAAACAAACTCGAAGTAGTAAGTTCTAAGTAAGGTACTTACTCTCCTATCGCGTGCCCGGACGAAAATAATGAAGAAAGCTCAAAACTTGGATAAAAGTAAGCATGCTGGAATTTCACCAAAAAAATAGAGTTATGAACCTCCAACTAAAGCATATAAAAAAAAAAGAGAAAATGAAGAGGATTTAAGTTGGGAAAATGAGGGTGGTATCCAAAAATACAAAGCACAATGTCTATTTATAGCTACACCACAAACACACACTAAAAACACACACATTTAATGAAATACTGAAGTTCGCGGGTCAAGAAATCTTGTTCGCAGCGAGTTTGCATATGAAAATCAACTGAAAATGAGGTTTCGCAGGTCGCCAATGCTTGTTCGCTGTGAGTGCTTGGGAGATGAGCTACAGGCGCACGGTTCGCGGGGCGCCAAGTCTTGTTCACTGGCGAGTGTGGCGTATGGGTCGCTGGGGCGCGCACGTTTCGCGGGTCGCGAATCGCCGTTCGCTGGCGAGTGCTGGCAGTAGGCTGGCGCGCGGGCTGGTAGTCCGTTCGCTGCGAGTGGCGCCTGCTGGAGTGCTGCGCGCGCGTCGGGGCTTCGCAGATTAAATGATGATCAGAAATTCAACCCTAGGTTTAGCCTAACTCGTTTAGATTGAGCAATCGACATTCATGCAAACAAAATTGAACCGGAACAATTATCCCCTAACCCTAGCTAATGAATTTATCTACTCATTGCTATCTCAACACGAACATTCATAATCAAACAAGCCATCATATTCATAAACAAAATGAAAAGAGGTGCTTACGATTAATATCAATTCCAATGTCAAGAGAAAACAACGAACAATCCGAATCCGAAGCTAGAAAAAAGAGATTTTATGCTCCAAAATCCAATCCAAGATGAAAACCAAGAGAGAATATGTTTGTGCTCTAAAAAACATAAAAAAAAAACGAAGTCTGAATACTCTCATCTACGCCCTAGGCTCCATCTCTTAACTTTCCCAATTCAAAGTCCATAAAAATCGCGCCTGTTGGAAAACAGACCTTAGCGGCGCTAACCCTCCTTAGCGCCGCTAACCCGCCTTAGCTGCAGCTGTCTGGACCCGCTAAGCTATGAAGCGCCGCTAACCAACTGACCTTAGCGGCGCTAACCCTCCTTAGCGCCGCTAACCCGCCTTAGCTGCAGTTGTCTGGACTCGCTAAGCTATGAAGCGCTGCTAACCAACTGACTTTAGGCGGCGCTAAGGTCTGAACAGCATCAAAAATCTGGCATCTCGGGCTTGCGTGCTCGGCTAGCGTCTCTCCGGTCTTGACCAAGCTGAAAACTCAATCCTTGCTTGCTCGGGTCCCGCAAAACGATACTCGAACAGTACACTTCCCACTCGTCTAAATGCTCACTAATCCAATCAACCTAGAACCTGAAATCACACCACCGGAAAAACACCAAAAACAAAGAAAATAGGAAAGAAAACAAAGAAAGTACTAAACAAGCCAAAATGAAGATAGAAGCAAGAAACGACAAAAGGGACCGGAAATACCTAAGAAAAGACCTAAAACGGGGAAAACGACACACAAAATATCAACGAAAATAGCAACAAAAACAGGACAAACAGTTTCCCAGGCTCATTATCCCAATCCACGAAGTGGCTCAGAATAAGAGGAGCCTAATTCGTACTTCATCGCAAACTCACATTTTATTCCCTTTTTTTCTCTTTTTCTTTTTTTTCTTTTTTTTTTGAATGGGGTGGCACACAAGGATACATAACAAATATAATACAATGATCATCACAACTCAGTCGAAACGTATCACAAGTGTATAGATAACACGTTTACAATAATAATTGAACGTAAGGGAAGCATGCCTCAAGACAATAAATCGAGAACAAACAAGGGACAAAACAATTTCGTGAATCCACATGCGGGTTCCAATGTCAACGAATTATTATTCAATTTTAAGACACCGTCCAATTCATCAAATACATAAAGCATGAATGTTAATAGCGAACCAATCAACAATCTCGACTCACCACTTAGCTATTTCGACTCTTGAACAAACATAAAGCTTCATGCAGGAGAGGCGACTCAAACACACCAAAAACTCAAACAAAACCGGTCCAAGATACGACAAATACGAAGAATAAAACACCAAAAATGAAACAAATATCACCTAAATATGCATAATCACGAAAATTCCTCCCCCACACTTAAAACAAAGCAATGTCTTTATTGTTTGACCAAAAAGCATAAGATCGAGCACATAATCACACAAGTTCATGCGAAAAACAAAACGAAACTCAATAAACAAACACACGAAAAGAAAACAAACACAAGAACACACAAGAAACAACTAAAGAAAAATAAAATAGGAAAAGAAAATGCGTACTCTACACAGTGGTGGCCACCACCGTGTGTCCAATGGTGTTCATCCGATAGGGAATAGAGAAAATAGTCCGAAGATCCTCGAGCTAAAAATGAAACCATCTGAACGGTTGTACATTGTAAGCATAGACTCCATAAGCCAACCGAGCACTTTGACTTGCAAAGTATAAGGGAATCTCATCCGTTGGCTCTGAATAAAGGCCACTTGTATGCATCTCGGAGAAATAACAACCGCGAATTCACAAACTCAACGAAGACACATGTATGCATGAAAGCTCAAAAATCGGGCCTCAAAACCCTTAATGATACTCACCATAACATGACACGGCCAACTCTACAATCGACGGCCTCCTCGATAAACAATAAATGACACTTCCTTCACAAACGTACAAAGCCACGGGCAACTCCGGTGACCTCTTTCAATAAGAACCGGCACGTCCGCAAGACGTGCCCAACACAGCCGAAAGATCACCTCAAATAAAAAATTCTACCCACCAAGACTACTACTTCGACAAGAATATTATCCACATCATTCTGAAAAACCAATAATCATGACAAATCGAAAGAAACATGATACCTTGAAGCTCGCCGGAAAATATGGTGCCAAAATATGGGATATAGGACATAAGAATGGCTCGAAGCTCCGGTTGTCGGAAAATGCACCTCCATTGAAGAATCCACGAAGGTATGGCAAGAAAATGGTGAAAAACGGCGAACCAGGAGCTCAGTGAGTGAATTTGGCCAAAAAAAGGGTCACCGGAGTGGTGGTCGGAATCTGGAGCGCCTGGCGAGAGGATTCCAAAGGTGTCCTCGGGTTTTGGTGGGTCCCCCTGAGTCACATGGAAAGTGGAAAAGAAGGTCGGTGGAATTTGTAGATATAGAACTTCTCGTCGAAAATCAGAGGTCTTCTCGCCAGAATTTTTCTTTGAGTCCCAAATATGTTTTCGGCATCGATGAGAGCTTCGCGCTGATATATGATATGTCATGATTGGAGGTGGTTGGCCGGAGAAGGTGCGCGGTGGCGCACGGCGGCGGGTGGTGGCAGGTGCTGCTGGGGAAGATTGTGGACTGTTGGGGTTGGCGTGGCGAAAGTGTGTTGGCTGGCGAGCTGGGGTTGGCAGGGCGCGAAGGTGCATTGGCGTGCGAAACGGGCGACGCGGCCCACGGGCATGGGTCGCGGCCGAGAGAATACAGATACCCACTACAGGCCACGCAACTAGGAAGAAGTGTAACGAACGAGAGTTGTTGAAACTAGCTTGGGGCAGAAGTTGGGCGCTGGGGCACGGCTCGCGGGCGAAGGGGGACTGGCGTGCTGCGGACTTGCTTTCTTTGGGTGCGAGTCGCATCTCGCGCGCAAGTGCAGGGTTGCAGCCGCGGGAGGGTACCGCGGCCTCAGGATTTCCTGAGCAGAAGCGCGGCCTGGGCGTGCGTTCGCTAGCGAGAATGGTTTCGCGCGTTGCGGGTGCGTGCTCGCCGGGCGCGAGTGCCTATTCGCACGCGAGGCTACAGTTGCTGGGTGCCAGCTGTGGTTCGCGCGCGAGCGCTCGAGGTCCTACGGATATTTTAGCTCAAAATCCATGCTTAGGCAGCGAAGCGAAGTGAAGTCATAGAGATTCATCACCTATTTTCAACATCCATTTTTCAACCCAATTTTCTAGCATGATTTTCGCTCGATTCTCGGCCTGTTTTTCGCCTAAATTTTGTTTGAGCCCAAAATTTCCACACTCGCCATAATTCAACCCATTTTTCAATAAAAAAATCTCGTCTCCGAGTCCCATTTCCTTCTCCAAAATGACATATGTCGTGTGGCTTGCGGGCTACTTATTACCAAACGAAAACAAAAAATGGAAAAACGCAAAAACTGTGGGTTGCCTCCTACGAAGTTAACGTCTTGAGCTCTGTTGTTATGTGATTTCTAACAACGACGTAACTTGTGATTAAGTGGATAAGTTTGAACGATTTGGACGTAAAGCATGTAAGATTAAATCAACAATGGCCCCGGTCCGAGGTGAACCGAGGTGAAGAGCCGTGATGGGCTTTTACGTGTTGCTTAGTAAAGTTTTTTCAGTTCGGAGAGAGATCCCCGTACAAATGTCATGGTTCTGCTATTTATAGTTTGTTCGGGTTGATACATTGGGATCTGTGCATTACTTTTTCGAATAAAGTTACTTTTTGTGGGCGGTTTGAGGCAGGGGGTCCCACATAAATGATGACGGATCTTGTGGAGCAGGAGGGTTGTTCGTAGGCACCTTGTCACCTGCTTAAGGAGGTGACGATCTCGGTTCATGTTGACTTCGGTAGATGCTGACTTCGGTAGATGCTGACTTCGGTAGATGCTGACCACTTTGGTCTTCGGTATTTCGGTCCGGTTCGTCGCCTGAACCGGGGTGGTATTTAAAATCACGTCGGTTCAATGATTATCTTCCTCTTAATGTGACGTTTGGAACCTCTTGATGCAGGTTTACCGATCCGGATGATAACACAGAGGCCCCCAACATCGGTGGGCATACGGAGTGATGGTCATTGATGTTGTTATGCTAGACATTCAAAGACCCTGGATCGGTATGAAGTCGGTGGCGGAAAGCGGTCTATTGTCTTCGGAGGATCATATTCGGTCTTCCGACCGATGTAACCGAAGTGACTCATCTGTCCGAAGTGTAGACTGTATGCCGGGGTGAAGACACTTGGTGAATTTTGAAAAATCGTCAGGCAGTTGTGACAGAAGAGGTGAACGGTCGTAACGGTCAACGATTAAATGTTTGGACCGAACGGTCGCGCCGTAATGGTCTTAAATGAGGTAACGGTCGACTTTAATAGGTAGCCACGTGTAATAATAGGTGTCTTATCAGGTGAAGAGGTGGCGTCGGTTAGAATTAGGGGTCGCGTCGGTTCGACGCGCCCCCAATGAAGATACTCAACGGTCACAAATCGACGATTATAAATAGGGTTTAGCAATATCTGATCGGGTTTCCTTTACCTTTGCTTTTATTTTCGAGCTTTCATATTATACTTGTTGTTTGAATTCATCTGAAATTCTGAGGAATCTTTCCTGCTTGCTGTGTGCGTGCGACGTTTTCGGTAAGCTTTTTTCTTCAATTTCTTTTGTCATTTCTTTTGTATTCTGTTCCATTGTGCGATGGCGCCGAAAGGGAAGGGCAAGGCGGTGGCAAGTTCATCGAGTACTGAGTCGATTCCGTTGGATGTTTACCACGATTCGGAATTGGTCGAGTTGGCCTTTGAATACCACCAGTGGGACCCGTCGTTGGTAAGGCATCTAAATATCCAGTTAAACGATGAGGACGGTGACTTGGTAGTAGAACACAATGCAACCGACCTCGCGGTGCCTCATTGGAGAAGACCGGTGAGGAAGTGGCCCGATCCGGCGATTGATTTCATTGGCGAGCCCAGTATTCTTACCGACGCTGATGTCGTAATGTTGAGAGAACAGGTTCGGATTCCCCCCTCGGTAAAAATCTTTGCTCCTTATCCCGGGGAGAGAATAACAAGTCCACCTCCGGGTTGCGTGGGCGTTTTTGCGGAGAGTTTGAAGTCGGGATTAAGGTTCCCGTTGCCAAACTTGATCACGGAGTACCTCTGAAGTTGGGGGTTACCGTTGTGCCAGATTACGCCGAATAGCTGGAAAAAGATAATCGGGTTGATGGTGCTGCTGCACGAGAGGGGTGAGGGACTTCCTTCGTGCGATGAGATGAGGAGCATTTTCGCGTTTAAACAAAGTCCGAAGAGGAGGGTGGCCGAGTCTTCTTGTTGCTTTTTTGCCGGGGCGAAACCGCAACACGGTGTTAAAGTTGGGGAAATAGTGACTGAGATTCCGGAAAGTCTCCACGGTTTCCAGGAGGAGTGGTTGTGGATCGGTGGAGAGTGGCAGTCGGTGGACTTCTTTCATGAGCGCCGAATTGATGGGATGACAATTCCCATGTTAATTCATTCCGGAGCCAGTGAGTTTATTTTATTCGTTTTTCAATTCGGATATACTTTTCTGATTTTGGTATTGTTCTGTGTACTAACAGGTCGGAACTTTTACTCTATTGTAGAAAAAGAGACGAAGCAAAAAGAACCGAAGTTAAGTCCGGAATTCGGTGGGAAGTTGATAACTTTGGCTGGTTTGGATAAAGCGGACAGGGATTATCGCAAGCTCTTAATAGACTCAAAACTTGAAGCGGCTGGTCTGTCTCTGGGAGTTACCACATCGAAATTTGACCCCGGTAAGAGAATTTTAGCCAGTAAAGATGTTGTCAAATTTTTCGTATATATGGAACAACTGTTTGTAATTTGTTGATCCCTTTGTCGGTATGCAGTGTATTATCCTCTCCTCGGTTTTCTGGGCTATAACTCTGTCAAGGAAGCCAAGGAGTTTAGGCGCAAATTTCCGAACAGAGATCTTCAATCCAAAGTTGGTAAGAGCCGCGATTTGAGATTAAACGACGCTATGAGGAGGGATCTTGTTCGCGCGTTGGTGAAAAAGACAGCTGGTCAAAAGAATGCTGGGAAGAAGTCGACCGAGGTGGGGTCAAGTGCCACTTCGGCTGCCATGCCGGAAAGTCCGAAGTCCGTGCCCGAGGTGACGACTACCGAAGTGTTGTCGGTAGTGGAGGCTGTGGCGATTAACCAAGCTGATCCAGAGCCAATCATAGCTGGGACCGAGATGATTACCACTGAGGTTGCTCATACCGAGGTGCCACCAGTTTCCCCGAAGTCGCTTGAGTTGGAGCAACCAGAGAAGAAGAAGAAAAGGAAATTGGTGAAGATGGCGGACGTCGGTGCTTCGTCCGGGGTAGAGAAAAGGTCTAAGAAAAAGCACGACTCCGGTCGTAAGGCGGCTGAGAAAGGTACGGATGATTCTCTTTTGTTTGAGAAGTCTTTTTTATCAATTGATGAGGAACGGGCTGCCAGAGTTAAGGTGCCTGAGGGTGTTGTGGAGGATTGGTTTACCACTTTTTTGTCGGTGAAGTCCCCACATATGTCATTAAGGATCGAAATGCCGGAGAATGCGAGAGATGCTGCCCGGGTTCCGTTGATGGTTTGGGACCCCAAGTCCGAAGTGGGGGTCTCATCTTTATCCAGTGTTGACAAGCTGAGCTACGCCAAGGCATGCGTTGGCAGGGCCTTGGTCAGTTTAGTGGCGGCCGAGGATGATCATCGCCGGGTCGCATCTCAATTGGAAGGGAAAAAGGACGTTTTAGCCGCGCGCGACATGGTGATCGTCCAGTTGAAGGAAGAATCGGCTAAAATGGAGGCCGACTTGAAGGGCCAAATTGCCGAGAAGGTTGCCGAGAAGGTTGCCGAGTTGGAGAAGGCGAAAGCTGAGACTGTGGCATTGTCGGATGAAAAGAAGGCCTATGAGGCCGAAGTGGCGGATCTTAAGGCACGCTTGGCCGTGGTGGAGCAGCACTTCAAAACTTCCGAGTTCAAACTGATGGAAACCGAGAAGGCCTTGTCGGAGGAAAAGGCCAATCACGATGCAGCTCGGAAAGAATGTGATGAAACTCGCGAACTGGTAGGTCGGCAAAGGGATGCTCATCAGGCCGAGTTGGCCAAACTTGAGAAGGAAAAATCATCTTATGGCGAGTTTATGTACGAGAACGGTTTTCAGGCCGGGAAGGATTCGGCCGTCGTTGAACCGAAGTCTGGGGACGATGCTGAGATGGAAGTTGCTGAGGTCGGTGAAGATGATGAAGCCGGCGGTCCTGACCTCGAGATTGAAATGAACACTTGCTTGAATTTGAGGTGGATTATTGAACGCTACGACGCCGGCTATTACGATATCGATGACCTTCGCTTGTTCCTCTTCCACAAATTGGAGAAGTACGGTTTTGACTCGGAGATTAAGGGGATGCATGTGGCGGCTGATGAAGACGAACGGGAATTCTGCGTGTGGATGCTTCGCCGTTCAGAAGAAATAAATGCAAACCCCGATTTGCCACCACTCTCCGAGGATAGGGCTGCTTTTCTCCGACGTGCTTACGTCAACATGATCTTGGAGGAGGAGAAGGAAAAGAGGAAGGAGTTGGCCGACGTGTACCTCTCAACATTGGCCGAGGTGGAGGTTGAACAGCATTTTGATGATATGACTCCCGAACAAATCCAGAGCCGAGTTAAAGCATACCTCGAGGAGAAGGCAAAGTCGGCCGAGAAGGATGTTGAAGTGGTGAAGGTTGTCACGCCGGCTGAAGATGGCGTTGAGAAGCTGACCGACCCTCGTGATGATCTTATTCCGGTGCCAGATGGGGCTATTGAGGCGGTTGCCAAAATGAAGGAATCGCAGGTCCTGGAGCGACTATCTTCCGGGATCGAAGTCGGAGAAAGCAGCGGCACCGGAGAGAATGTGGAGAAACCGACCGAGGAGGTCTAAAGTTGATTTTCTGTGTTTTGTCTTTATTGTTTTATTTCATTTGCTTTTTTTGCATAAAGTAATCGGGGTGCCGGCATGTCGGCATCCTTAGTAGGAAGTATTTAAAGGTTTATGATATGTAACCGGGGATGTCGGATAGCCGAATCCCTTAGTAGGACATATGTAAGGGATTTCCCAAACATCTCAAAATATATTTATATATGAAGTGTTTGCATATGCTTGATTCTGATGATATGTTTGCTGTACAAATTTCAGCAATTTTTTGACCAAGTGTTTTGAATTCGGTTTTCATTAGAAAATGAACTGTTTCAACTCGGAATTACTCAGATCATGATCCGAGTCGTAAGATTTTTTGTAAAAATAGCTTCCGAATTCCACTTTGATCATTTATAAGAATCTCAGCCACAAGTGTGAGTCGATATGCGAGTTTTCAAATAACTTCGCAGAACTCAACACATTTTTAGGGCTGTACGGGAAACAAAATGAAAGTCACCAGACTTCGTCAAAGTCCGATTATGGAATGACCCCAACCGACTTTATATGTTGTGTATTCGGTAATATTCGGGGCCCGTCAAATCACGTATGTTGAAATGACGTTTGACGAGAGTCACCCCCATCCGAGAATAGGTGGTACTCGGACATATTATGGGGCATCAGCTGGACCGAGTGTCGCAATGCTTACATCGGTATGATATATTTATCCGAGTTTCAAAAGGTTTACATCGGCATCGAGCTTGGTGCTCGACTTTTCAAAATACATAAACTGATAGGCTATTCAGTACATCAAAAGAGGTGATTTCAGGCATTCACCGAAACAAAAAGAAGGTCCGTACAAGAGGGGGGTCGACTATGCGACCTCGGATCCTTCACTGGTAGAATTTTTTCAAGAACACTGCGTTCCAAGGATATTGATGTGGTGTTCCATCGGGATGAGCAATTCGGTAGGCCCCATGAGGCAGGATTTTGATGATTTGAAAGGGTCCTTCCCACCGCGGTTTGAGTGGTCCGGGGTCAGGCCCCATTATACGCTTGAGGACCAAATCTCCAACTCGGAATACACGGGGTTTGAGTTTAGAATTGATGTATCTTTCGTTTCTCTGCTTGTATGCAGCATTCTTGAGTTCGGACCGAGTACGGTGTTCTTCAAGCAGGTCCAGATTTGCTTTCATGTTTTCCGAGTTGGCTTCTTCGGTGAAATGCTGAACTCGGTAAGTCGGTTCTCCGAGCTCCACCGGGACTACGGCTTCGGAACTGTAAGTCAGAGAAAATGGGGTCTCGCCGGTGGACGTCCGAGCGGTAGTTCGGTAAGCCCACAGGACATGTGGCAACTCCTCGGGCCACGCTCCTTTGGCGGCGTCAAGTCGGACTTTGAGACCATTCTTTATGAGTTTGTTTACGGCTTCAACCTGACCGTTGGACTGCGGATGGTAAGGCGATGAGAAGAAGTGTTTG
>CACSLK010016728.1:2148796-2164643 GCA_902706635.1 Striga hermonthica
CGAGTGAGGGGGAAGCGAATGGTACCATTTTTGGGCCCGAGGCCCCAGTGTTAGTGAAAACATGCGACACCGAAGTGCGTCTGAAGCTCCATGCAGGTCCATCCATGAGGTATAATGACCGAGGTGTGAGCCCGGGTCAGATGTTCCATCATACAGCCCGATTTGGGGAACCTTGACTTTTCCAGGAACTGGTTCCGAAGTAAGTTCCGGAGTGAGGGGAGAGTCGGCTTCCAAATACACCTGAGACGAGGTAGAGGCCCGCCGAGGTGGATCCTCAGGTGCCCGTTGCCGACTTTCCAATTCGGCTATTCGTCGTCGCAGTGTTTCGAGTTCGGACGACTCTTGGCGAGCCCGATTCCGTTCAATATGCTGCCGGATGTCGGTTTTCGCCGGATTGGAAGGATGTCGGTGCTGCTCACGAGGCGGCGTCCGTCGTAAATGACCCGACTGGCTTTCGGCAGTTTCTTCTTGGGGAAGCATGGGAGGATTACGCCCGGCGTCGGTGCGTCGTGTATTTTGTTCCGGAGGCGGTTGTGACATTCGATCACGAGGTTGAGATGTAGCATGAGATGTTGTCCTTCCGCCGTCTTGTCGCGCCGGTGGATTTTGCCGGTTCGCGGGGGTCGTGGGAATGATGGAATGTCCCGGAGCCGTTGTTGATGTTCCCGGCATCGTTTGGGCCATTAAAGCGGCAAAACCACGCGCAAATTCTGGATTTTGAAACAGAACAGCATAATCCGGCGCAGGCGGAGCCACGGCTTGTCGTCTGGCGGATTGCGCGGCGCTACGACTGTGGCCGTCTCGTGACGTGTGACCACGATGATCTGAGTGAGACATGGTGGATATGGCTGGCTGGTATAAACCGTTACGTGAAAAAGCAGAGATTAACCTCAAATCACTTATGAGGCCCTCCTTCTAGCGCCAAACTGTTGTTATGTGATTTCTAACAACGACGTAACTTGTGATTAAGTGGATAAGTTTGAACGATTTGGACGTAAAGCATGTAAGATTAAATCAACAATGGCCCCGGTCCGAGGTGAACCGAGGTGAAGAGCCGTGATGGGCTTTTACGTGTTGCTTAGTAAAGTTTTTTCAGTTCGGAGAGAGATCCCCGTACAAATGTCATGGGTCTGCTATTTATAGTTTGTTCAGGTTGATACATTGGGATCTGTGCATTACTTTTTCGAATAAAGTTACTTTTTGTGGGCGGTTTGAGGTAGGGGGTCCCACATAAATGATGACGGATCTTGTGGAGCAGGAGGGTTGTTCGTAGGCACCTTGTCACCTGCTTAAGGAGGTGACGATCTCGGTTCATGTTGACTTCGGTAGATGCTGACTTCGGTAGATGCTGACTTCGGTAGATGCTGACCACTTCGGTCTTTGGTATTTCGGTCCGGTTCGTCGCCTGAACCGGGGTGGTGTTTAAAATCACGTCGGTTCAATGATTATCTTCCTCTTAATGTGACGTTTGGAACCTCTTGATGCAGGTTTACCGATCCGGATGATAACAAGCTCGACGTCCCCAACGAAAATCAACCGGGGTCCAAGAAAAATGACGATCATGCCACACCTTTGTATTTTCCAAAAGTAGACGAGCCGGTAGCACCAAACAAAGACGGGCCAAATAAACTCTCGTGGCCGAGTTCTTGTGAAACCGAGCACGGATATCAACAACCACCAAGAGAAGAGACAAATCCTTACGAACCGAGGCCCCATATTCGACCTCCGAAAAGATGAAAATATCCGTGGAGCATGTTGAATCAATCTCGGACATCATTTGCATTATCTCGAACGTGTACTCATCAACCTCAAGCATCGGAAGCACAGGCGTAGGCACACTAAACTCCTCCAAATAGTCGCGGTCCTCAATAATACGAAACGATGACCCAAAGGACATAGGAACCACATCATACTAACCATCACAAGTTGACTCATCAATCAACGCACACCTCGGGTCCACGACATCACATAATGGCTCAAAATTCTCCTCAATTACATCCACAACATCATGATCCTCTGCATCCTCTTTCTTAAAATCATCCTCCCGAGCACTATCAACTCCATTAAACACAATCGAATCCCCAAAAGAATTCTCCCCCGTACCATACACCATATCAACTCTCGAATCCATACACTCACTCTCAACAATAGAATCAGAGCTCAAAGCACTATCATCGAAAGAAAGAGTTGACATACCTAACGTGGATTGCACGGTCGAATCATCGATAGAGGGAAGCTCTTTAACATTCAAATTGTTGATGTCCTCACTCGTGTAGAGAGATTGAGTATCGTCATAAACGAGAGTGAGGCCCATCTCTCTCAAGGAGGCAAACCTATCCACCATGGCTCGAAATTCTCCCTCTAACCGAGTATTCTCCCGAATAATCCTCGCTGATAGAGAACAATATCTACCGAGCGGAATGTGAGATGCGTCCAAATCAAGGAAAGAGACCACGATAGAGTCGAACTTTGTGAGTGTGACTTGAAGAACATATGGAATGGGAATGCTCTAACTCCTCAACGATCGACATGAGGCTCGCAAGTGCCTCTTTAGTGCTCGCCAAAACCTCTCGGTGACGTTCGGAAGGCACAACCGTTGATGGAATTGAAGCTTCGGTCTTCGATGTATAAGGTTGGCCAACCAATTGGTGCTCAAATGATTGAGAGGATGGAGTGTAGGACTCGGTTTCTTCTTTATCGGATATGGAAGCCCTAGAAGCGCGAACGGATCGATTGCACTCTTCTAAATGCTCCATAATATCGCCAAGATTGACTCGAGAAGCTTCTCTAGGTGGCTCGGGTGGAGATGTCTCTTCATAATGGACGGGAGGTGGTGGATAGTAGTGAGGCGCCTCGTCGTGACCCGGAGAGTAATAATCGAAATCAACTTGAGATGGCGGGTAAAAAGGGCTCAGATAGGGCGGCCCTCCATACGAGTATATCTCCTCATGGTAGTTGTCGGGGTATCCACGAGATGAGCTACCGGCATAAGAATAGCCGTACGGGTCCATCGGAGCTCCTCAAGCGAAGTACCTGGCACAAGAACAACAAAACAACCAAGGCACACGAGGCAAAAGAAAGAAAACACCAAATGCAACTAACACGACACCATATGTACACGAACACACAAAGCAAAAAGCAAGAGAAATCGCAAATAAAGAGATAAACAAGAGAAACACGCAAAAACAAACGAAATCCACAAAAAGCAAGAGAAACACGGAAACAAACGACAACTAGATAGTAAACTTGGCGTCTTACTCGCCTTCCCCGGCAACAGCGCCATTTTTTTGTAGTATTTTTGGGCATGTGGTAACCGAGTTACCCAACTCGGGTCGTTCTCAAATGAAGGTTGTTCGGAGCTTCGTTCACTACCTAGTCGTCAAAGTCACATAACCGAAAACAAGGTCCTACACATTCTACTCGCTTGATGAGGATTGATTGCACTAAATTACGCTAAGAATCTAAAAGCAAATGATGAGAGATGCAAGATTTGAAAGAAAGATCGAAACTGTAGTTGAACGGAGTGTCCATAACTCAAGAAAAACGAAAGAAATCATACGAGCATAGTGATCTTAGGTAACCGAACACTAGCTATCCACACTAAATCATCACGCTTCAAGCAAAGTCGAGACCTTTACTAGATTAGCACGTACTGGTTCCTAACGCATGAAGCAAGCAATGAAAATAAAGCGAAAACCTAGAAATGAGCATCAACACACAATTCGAAAAATAAACTCGAAGTAGTAAGTCCTAAGTAAGGTACGTACTCTCCTATCGCGTGCCCGGATGAAAATAATGAAGAAAGCTCGAAACTTGGATAAAAGTAAGCATGCCGGAATTTCACCGAAAAAATAGAGTTATGAACCTCCAACTAAAGCATAAAAAAAATAAAAAGAGAGAAAATTGAGAGGATTTCCCAACTTAAAAGTTGGGAAATGAGGGTGGTATCCAAAAATACAAAGCACAATGTCTATTTACAGCTACACCACAAACACACACTAAAAACACACACATTTAATGAAATACTGAAGTTTGCGGGTCTCGAAATCTTGTTCGCAGCGAGTTTGCACATGAAAATCAACTGAAAATGAGTCTTCGCAGGTCGCCAATGGTTGTTCGCTGCGAGTGCTTGGGAGATGAGCTGCAGGCAAGTGGTTCGCGGGGCGCCAAGTCTTGTTCACTGGCGAGTGTGGCGCATGGATCTTTGGGGCGCGCGCGTTTTGCGGGCCGCGACTCGGCGTTCGCTGGCGAGTGCTGGCAGTAGGCTGGCGCGCGGGCTGGCATTTCGCGGGGTGCGAGTAGTCCGTTCGCTGAGAGTGGCGCCTGCTAGGGTGCTGCGCGCGCTGGGGCTTCGCAGGACGTGAGTCCGCGAATGCGAGCTTGTGGAGGGCAGCGCTTCGCCGGGCGCGAGTGAGAGTTGGCAGCGAGTGCGCTGCTTGCTGTGCGCCAGCCGCTTCGCCGGGCGCCAACACGCGTTCGCTGGCGAGTGGGCTGCTGGCCACAGGTCTGTCTCTCGCGTCGCGGAGCTGTCGCGGGCGAGTTGCTGGGTTAGGTAAGGCGTGTTGCTGGGCGCGTGCCATTTCGTCGGGCGCGAACGGTCGTTGGCGGCGAGTGCTCATGCGCGCGTCTTACCTCGAACTTGACCCGGAACGGCTTGAGTGATTCGTAAATGATTCGGATGGCTCGGGTAAGGTTCAGAAAATAGTTCGTCTTCACGATCGTGCAATTTGGACCTAAAACCAAAAGAGACGCAAAAATACGACAAAATATAAAAACACATAATAAAAATAAAAACATATAAAACACGATAAAATTGACCGGTTGACATTCAAACGAACATAAAAATAACTCGACTAACACATAAGACACAAGAAAATAAGCACAAAAACATAACAAACGGTAACTTTCAGTTACACAATTTATTTTGACATGTCCCATTTTCGATGGTGCCCATTTCTGTAACGCAAAAAATACAAATCCCAAATTCACGAGTATCATATAAACACAAAATTTATTTTGTAATGAAATACAAAATATTTTAGTTCTAATTTTGATACTAAATATTTTTTGATATTATATAAATACATATTTCACAACTGATTAAAATGACTACAAATATCTCTATTTTCTATTGCATTCATACAATGATAAAAAATACTTTTTTTTTATTACAAAAACACATCAAATATTTTGAAAAATTGAATCTCAGATTCACGAGTCGAAAAGACTTAACGATAAAGATTTGTTGTGATGGAGGTTCTGACGATGTGAACCCCACAAGGTGTTTTTTTTATTTCAAAACAAGACCCCAAAATGGTGGGTGGTTAAGACCAGACCTCCAACCTATTTATAAAAAGGTTATAAATGGACTAAAAAGTTACAAGTCTACAAGTTCAATGTCTGATATACATCAAGTCAAACGAAAACAAAAACAGAAACAAGAAAAGATACATGAAAAAGCTGGCAATAGCAGCGAGTAACGCAAAAGTATCAGCTCCTGGTCCAGAAAGAGTCCAGGCGAAAAGTCAGCATCACAGGAGAGAAGATGCGCCAAAAGGTTAGACCGACTACACGAATCTGAATGAAGAGTATACTATCTGGTCCATCCTATAAGGGTACAAAGGCGGAGTTGAATATGGTCAGGGTAAAGAACGCGCCTCTGGGGGTGGAGGACCCGATGCCAACAAGGAAGTCAGCAGACCGGTTCCCCTCGCGGAAGATGTGGGAGATCTGAAAGCGATTCGACCGAAGTGTGACTCTAATACGCATGAGATGATGTTGAATCTGCCACGTGCTCTGATGGCTAGAGGTTAAGAGGGTGATGACAACGTCCAACTCTATCCAAATGTGAGAGGATGAAAACAACGAATGTTGTATATAAAGAAGTGTTTAATAATATTTAGTTTTGATTTTTTAAATTATTTTTTTTCTCATTTATTAAGTTACGATTTTTATTTTTTCTATATTATTAAATACTTTCTCTTCTATTGTATCACTTTTCGTGCAAATGCACGGGGTAAAACTAGTACTTTTAAATGTATTTGAACTCTTAAAAATTTAATTTTACATAAAAATAAAATATGAATTTTACTCATTAGCTTGCATGGATTATTAATTTGTGTAATCTAAATTTTAAAAAATAAAAATAAAAAAAATTGTGTAAGCACAATAAGGCAGAGATTTTTTTTTTTTTTTTTCTTGATGGATCATCATTCATAGGTGACTATAATGGCCGACTCTTGTTGTACCTTTCACTTCTAAGACTTTCATATTCTTTTTTTTTTTCTTTCTTTTTTTAAGACTATTTCATATTCTATCTCCAATAATTTGGCTCTAAGAATATTTGTCATTTAATACATGTTTTACTTACCAATTACATGAAATAAAAGATTAAACACACTAATCAAAATAGATTAATAGGTTTATCTATGAAGCCAACAGTTGGCTCCGTAGTGGAGCCAACAGTTGGCTCCGTAGTGGAGCCAATATTCTATATACAGCAAGTAAATCATACAATATTAATAAGATTATATTAGTGTTATTTAAGTAATTAGAAAATATGGTATGTTTATTTGTTGTATATAGAAGACTGGCTCCAGTATAGAGTCAACTGTTGGGTTCATAGCAAAACCGATAATCTATTGGTTTTGCTATAAAGCTAACAGTTAACTCCATAATAGAGACAATCTTCTATATATTATCCATTCAATAGTTTATTAACCATTATAATACTGTCACATATCGACTCATTACACCACTTAATTCTTTTGGCACTAGGTTAATTACATTAAAAAAAAAAAAAAAAGTTAACTTTATACCTTAGTCATCAAGATTCATGAATATTAATTAAGATCTTAATCATCAGAATGATGAGTAGACTCTAAACATAGTGGGAGGAGGTTTGTGCATAAATCTCAATCACGGGAGAATATGATAGGCATAATAATTCATTCATATACCTAAAGTGAAAGGAAGCTAATTAATGGAGTCCAGTTCAAGTTGTGACATGTGAGAACATGCACAAATCTAAGGCAAGCAATGGCCCATAATATCATCCCAATAATCTACCACAAAAACAAATCAAGTGAAATAACCCCTTTTAATCTCTCTCCCACGAGGAACCACGTGTTGACAACTCCTCTTTTAACCCCCTTACCCTCAACTTCACCCCCACTCTATCTTCTATTTCCTATCCTCAATTTGATTTATTATATAAATATATTTTGTTTTTCTATTGTTCTCAATTAGTAGTTTTTTTTTTTTTTTTTACAAAGAAAGAGGGAAACGCCTAATGGTCTAAGTTGCACACGCTATGTAGGTAGGCCACGTCAATGAGATCATATTGTAGCCAATGTCAAATACAATCCGACAGAGCATTAAAGAAATGATACCACAACGATCCTTCCGCTTCGAAGGAAGCCAAATAATCGGCAGCAAAATTTACTTCACGGAATATATGTTTCACTTTGGCCACCCAAGGTCGACTTAATAATAGTTCTTCGATACCGACACAAGGCCTGTATGCACCCCAAGTACAACATCGGGAGATGTAGCGAACCCCACTGTACTCTCGTCGTAGCAAACCCCACTTTGTTAGGGTAAAACAACAAGCGCATTTGAAAAAAAAAACTCCTACAACAAATATTGCAAGGACTACTCCTAACAAAAATAAGTCAACACAAATAAATAAAAGACGAGAAAAAAAATAACAGACAAAATTGATAACGGAGTTCGACCAATATTGCCTATGTCTCGGAGCACATCCAACCGCAACCTCAGATTTACTAAACTCACAAACTAAATACAACTAGGGTTAAATAACCCACAAATTCTTTATAAGATATGAGAGAACATGATAATGTACAATTGTAACTTGAAAGCAAAGAACATATTTATACTAAAAAGATCATACACATTTTTTATCACATGTGGAACAAAAATTAATCAAAGTTTAAACTTAGGATCTTCACATTCTTACAACTATATAGTTCAAGCCCATTAAGGGATAAAATAATTTAAAACGATAAAGTAGGGCCCCTATTTAGAAGCTTAATGTGCATATTATTTGAAAACCAAAAATGGTTGATCCCCAAACCCCACATATACACCAATTGAGACCATTGGAGTACTTGGACCACACAATACTACTAACCAATCCCTTGTGTATGATCCTGAGCCTCTCCCCCCAAGAATTATTATATTTGTTTTTACAGATAGATTGATGGGCAGTGATCGCCCAAAACACTAGGAGATTCTACAGTCCCGTTACGGAATTATTCCGTCGTGATTTGTAACCGTTAGATTAACTATCTACGACAGTTACATGATGATCTTACAAATCACGACGGAATAGTTCCGTAATAGGATTGTAGCATTTCTCAAAAACACTATATACAAATACAATAGTTAGAATCTTCATTATTTTCACACCACCTTCCTATATAATAATAAAAATAATCCATAAAAAATAAACAAATAAATAATAATAAAAAATCCATCCACTTAGCTACAAGTACAACACACACATCCATACATATGTAGCTGGTCTTATGCAGTTATATATTCTCACAAAACTGTTATCACCTCCTCATCATGAGAATTTAATACACCTCGTACCATCCATAATTTCTGCCTCTCTCCAAAACTCTTGATTAATCTATTTATCAAGTTAATTATATACATTACACTGGATTCAAACATGGGATTGAGCACTAAACAAGTCTCCGGCGACCTTCCGGCGTTCGATTGGCCTTCCGGGAAAGCTACTCCGCGGCCGGGTGCACCTGAGCCGCCCGAGCCCACGTCCAAGTGCCCCAGATGCGGATCAACCAACACCAAATTCTGTTACTACAACAACTACAATAAATCTCAGCCCCGCCATTTGTGCAAGTCATGCAAGAGGCACTGGACTAAAGGCGGCACCCTGCGGAACGTTCCGGTTGGCGGTGGCCGGAAAAACAAACGCCCGAAGATTTCAGGCGGCAGCAAGAAAAGCACGTCAAGCGCTCTTTATCATGCGCTCATTGGATCTCCTTTAGTGCACGAGAAAACGGATAATAATAATAATAATAATGGCGGGAACGTTATTACTTCTTCTTCTTCTTCGGGTTTGAATTCTCAGTTCCATCTCTCGAGTTTAAGCGCGTTCGAAATGAGTACGTTGCTGAATCCCATCTCTTATCATCATCATGATTCATTTAGCGCATTTGGTCCCTATGATCAAGGGAATCTTGATTCGATCGAAGAATCGACTATCACGAGCGTGGGCTATATTGCGAGCTCTAGCAACGGGCCGTGGGGCGGCGGTCCTTTGGATTTGCCCGATTATTGGAACTGGAATGAGATCGACGATCATTTCAATATATCGTGGGATGATGGTGAGTCTGAGATCAAACCCTAGTTTAAGTAGTGGTGAACATTATATCTCAGCATTTTCTTTTTTTTTCTTTTTTTTTTTTAAGTTTGGTGTGGTTTTTAATGGGTATCTCTATCATAGGCATATTATGAAGCTGTCCATTTTTAGTGTCAGCTTCAGGCTACTGGAAATGCATAATATGTCAAGTGTTTGTTTTGATTTATTTTTATTTTATTTTATTATTTTTGGTTGTTTTTTAAGAAAGAAATTGTTCATGTCAGAGTTGGAGTTGTTGGATTAGTGGGAAAAGGGCATATGGGACATTCTACAGCTGGGTGAGGGGTGACTAGATTTGGACAGAGCATTCTTGTGGATATGTGTTTTGTTGTGTAGATATGTTGGAATGATTAATGAGTCTGTATTCTGTTCTCATGTTATTGCCAAAATTTAGTTTCTTCTTAACATTATTGGGGTTTAACAAGGCTGCAAGAGTTTAATATTGGATTGTTTTCCTGTATTAATGGGAAATGTTACGGTCTCATTACGGTACCATCGCGTCGGGTGTTATATCCGTGGTACCATAACGGGACCGTAACATTTCCCTGAATTAATATCTATATTTTCCAAAATTTTCATGTTATTTTAATTTTTCGGTTCTCACCATCGATCCATATACTATGTCTATACAAATTCAGCACCATTTGGATGCTGTTTTATTTTAAAGTCTACCTAATAATAGACCTAGTCTAAAAAAATATATTCTCTAATGCAAGTACAGTTTGACAAAATCATGCTTATGTGGCAGCAACAAAAAAAAAGACTATCTCCCCTTAAGTCTATTTTAAATCTAAGTAGAGACCTAGAGTTTATATAATTTTATCCATGTCACCCAAGACTTAGGTCTATTTGCATGGCACATAGGCAAAACTAGACTCGATGCATTGAAGATGCTCGAAGAGAAGAAACTTGGCTGTCATTACAAGTTACAAGAAATAAAGCTCACACAAGCAGCATAAAGGGAAAAATTAATAAGCTCCTCTACTTACATAATCCCAGAGAATCTAATTCAGAAAACCATTAGAGCAAGAGCATTCAAGAATCCAACGAAAAGGAGTTTTCAGGATAACAAGCCGATGTCACCTGGAAATACTACATTCAATCAACTACGACAATTTACAACTTAACACAACATAATGAGATTGTTGTCATTAATTCATTCATTCATCCAAACAATATATATATATTAATTATAAACTCGGTTCGTCCAATATCAAAATTACTAGCGCGCGCAAATAAATCAAATCGTAGTTGCCAATAGTACTAGTTACAGTCGCCATTTACAAAGATAGCAACAAACCTTCTGCAACAATATAGAAAAGAAAAAATCACACCAGCTTTAAAGCCTTTATAGAGCCTCTGTCAGCCTACAAAGAATCAAACGAGCCACTCTTTAACCTCTCCATACGAGCCTGGAGGCCAGATAAGGCCCTCTCGTCCATAGGAAGTATACCTCCCTGCATATGACTATTACCAGTTTGCCCTTCTGTAACGGACGGATGATGTGCATTTCCGTTTACTTGTAGTAATGGCCGGCTTCTTGACTCTTGGTTCACTCCAGCAGCAGCTAACTGGATGCTCTTCATTCTCTCTCTAATGGCGTCTAGAGATCCATTTACGACTGCAGTTAAGGTACACAATTATTACGTGCTTATGCTCCCACAAAGTAATCAGGTTTAAAATAAAACAAAATTAAATAAAATACTAAGACTACTGCTAAGATTTAAACATAATAATATAATGATAAAAGAAAACCAACATTTGCTCCTGACAAAATGGGAACCCTCAAGCGGAGGGTTGTTTATTAGGTAACTGAAAAAACTTGAAAATAGGTTTCAAAAGTCGGATATCTTTTTTTTTTTTACAAACTAATGCAATTATGTCCATTGCACATGGAGCTGGAAGAGTCATTGTTGACAATTCTCCTAGCATAGTGCTAATAATGGACTAGATCAAAATGGCTCAATTCAAATTCTAGTGCTTCTTCTATTAGTGAAGTTTCTAGAAAAAATATATCAAACGACGCAATGCATCTTGGGTCGCTATGGAAACAGCCTCCTTGCATAATTATAAGGGTAAGAAGGTCTGCGTACAACTGACCCCCCAGACCCCAACCCGTTTGGGAATATACTGGGTATGTTGACGTTGACGTTGACGTTGACGTTACAAACTAATGCAATGATAAGATTAACTAACCACCAGCTGGATATCTGTCATTTCTCGACTCCTCAAAATTCTGCTGTAGCCCCGATTGGTCGTAACTCGATACTACTTTCGAAGTGACGGTATTCATATGCTGATCATTCTCAGTATATGACGGAGGCAAGCTAAAATTTGTTGGTTCAACTCTTGTGTTCATATTCCGTGAGTCAGTCAATGGGTTTGAATTATTTACAGGGGAAAGAGGGCCATATCTTGGAGAGAGGTTAAGAGCTGCTGGTGGTGGAGTAGGTAATGGCACACTTGCATGTGTCCTTCCGGCGGCTGCATTTCTCTCCATCTGCAAGCAGAAATGAAATTAAACAAACCTGGGCCAAGCCATTAAAAAAACTTCAGCAAATATAAACAATATAGATCAAACCTGGGCCAAGCCATCTCTAATATATGTCCGAAATGCTTCACTGGCATTTTGAAGCTGTGCGAATATATCAACCTGCAGGAAAAAATAGTATGTGTGAGGCTATAAGGCTGCAAAAGATCTATGGACATTTTAAAAGCTGTTTTGAAGTGCATAATAGTATACAAGTATAGTTGAAAATCAAGAATGAACTGAGTTACCTGAGGGTATAACTGTGTTATACGATATAGCTCATACAGACCAATCGAGCAAGTTTGCTTGTCACCAATTTTTTTAAATATCGCAGCCAGTTCTTGCTGTTTTATGCAGTCCAATAGAAGCCAAATTAGAAAATAGAGAGCAACAAAGGTAAAGGGCAGGAATAAAAAATACAACATGATCGGGCACACTTAAACACCACAATACCTTCAGTTGAGAATCAGCCGAGTGTGCCGCAGGTGCTGGGTTGTTGGCAATCGAGTCATTCCAATGAGTTTGCCCAACTGGTACAGATGGCGTCAACATTCTTGCAGCTGCCAAAGTCTGCTCATTTTTTGAAACAAAATAAATAAATTAATCAATCAACCAACCAACTAGCAGTTAAAATCCCACTAAGTGGGGTCGGCTATATGGATCACATGTCGCCATCGTGCTTGATCAAAGCACATATCCTCAATCAAATTAAATATTTAAATCACTTTTTTATTGTCTTTCCTGAGGTCTACCCCTCCCTCTTTTAATTTACGTTCTTAGTTTAATGTTTCTACCCTTCTAACCGGTGCCTCGAAGTCTCTTCTATGCACATGCCCAAACCATCTTAAATGGTGATTCTCTCATTTTTTTCATCTATGGGCGTTACCTCAACTTTTCACATCCATCTTAACATTCTCATCTCTGTCACTCGCATTTTTTAATCATTTTCATATTTAGTAGCCCAACACTCGGATCCATAAAGCATCGTCGGTCGAATGGTCGTTCGATAGAACTTGCCTTTCAACCTCACCGCTACTTTACGATCACAAAGTAATGACGACGCGCTCTTCCACTTGTTCCAACTCGACTGAATTTTATGTGTTACATCCTTATCTATGTTGCCATTATCTTCTAGAATGTATCCTAAATATATATAACTTTTAGATGTGTTCAATTTGTGTTTCCCAATTTTAACTTTTACCCCATTATTACTCCTTTGATTACTAAAATTACAATCCATATATTCCGTATTGGCCCTACTTATGTTGATAGAAATAAATAAATAATCAAGAGAAACACCATAATACCTGAAGATTAAGATCAATATAGGCCATAATGATAGGTTGAGGTTGCATGTCAATTGGTACCATGGAAAGATGACCCTTAATGGCAGTACCACGAAGTTTGACAAGCTCATGCAGAACAGTTTTAACCATCCGAAGTGGTTTATCATCAGCTCCAGCTCTTTAGTAAATCAACAAGGAGAATAAAAAAATTATTATGCACATTCCAGTCTTGTTACTAAGTTCAAACATAACTTTTCTATGTTCTGGTATTTAGGTACATACCTCTTCCGTATTTCATCCATTCCCAATTCTTGTAGATATACATGGATACTCTGGAGGATGCGATCAAGATCTACATCGTATATTGTATTTTGCAAGACCTAGAATTTCATATTTATACAGGTCAAGCCAAAAACAACTATACAATGTATTATGAGGAAAGAATCTTAAATTTTTTGAAACAAGTCTAAGAAAGTTTACCTTTGTAAGTTTGATTAAACACTTGACAACCAAATCCGAGAACTTCTGATTTCTAACAATGAGAGACTCATTTGTTGCAGGAGCAGGCCATCTCGCTGGATCCAGAGGCCGCAAGAGATTTATAAGCACGACAAATGATGAAGTCCGGTCGGCGTTGTCCTGAACTCAAAATCCAGTCATTCAAAGGAGCATACATGAGTATGTCTAATAAAGACAAGCTATGAAACCAGCCAGTCGTGCATTGTGATGCTTTTATTCAAAAGATAAAATATAAAACAATTACCAGTATCTTCAACATCAAAACATTCAGAGCTCTCAAGAGTTGACTGCCATCATCCATCTGAGGAACCCTTTCATCCAAGAGCCAAAGCAATAGTTCCGTAATTAGAATATCAAGGGTTCTTTCCTTGACTGCATGAGCAAGCCTCTTGTTCTGAAAAATCTGCAAAAGGAAGGATAATAATTTCCAAAGTTCAATTGCAACAAAATAAAAATGATTTGCTGATCAACACTTCATAAACCCAATGCCAGTCAAACTCATTTGTCACTGAAATTGGAGTGCATAAAAAATCAACAGACAGACTGGGGCGTTTACCTGCATCAGAGTGTTCAAGACATATTTACAAGACCTTGAAGAGGCACCAGTGAGACAAAAGTCAAAAGTCTTTGCCACCTGAAACAAAAGTACAAGTGGAAAGACGAACCAAAATGAGGGAGAAGTTCTGCTAAAATATATGAGAAAAGGACAAAGGATTACAAGTGTTATTAAATGGCAGATGGCGGCGGTAAATGGTGGCAGGCCAATATCCCGCCATAGCGGCCACCATAACCACCATCCTTCAACAATTCAGCATGGCAATTTAGCAGAAATCCGCCGCCATGGTCCCATTTGATAACACTTACAATCTTCAATAATCTAAGACAATAAAGAGGGAAAACATCCAATAATTGCCTTATTTGCCAAGCATGAAACAAGTTTATCAGCATCTTTCAGTACATCATCCAATCCGTTGCCATCAGGATCAGCTGTTGCTTGTGCCAATTCATGGCACACAACTTTCATCCCTTCAACAGACTGCAGATAAGAGACTTCAATTATATATGACAAAACTACAAATTCAGAGAGTAAAATTCAATCAGCTAGACATCCAAGATTTCAGTTTCATAGACATTAGCAAACCTGCTCAGGAGAACCATGTTGTATAATATCCAAAGCTTCATTCCAATCTGTGGGGCCCACAGCAATATATGTCTGGGGCAATTGAATTCTATCTGTGTGAACTTCGGGAAGACCAAAGTTCTCCCTGTGACAAAAATGGCAATAATGATAAATATGCCAGAAAGAAAACTTGTAAAGTCGTATTCTTGACAAATTAACTATCATGTTTTCCACACTTATTCGGTGTTTGTTAGAAATTATTTTTGAATTTTAATTGATTCATGTAATTTTTGTAGCAAATCTTGAAGTATGAGAAAAGAAAAAATACATCTTTTGAGGTTTTGGAGTGCAGAGAGTAGAAATGGGCGTGGAAATGCATGTTTTCCACAAGGGTGGAAGAAGGAATGAATCTTAAGTTGGAAAGAGAGGGAATAAGATAACTTTATCCAGTTTCTGTTTTTGTAATATTTTATTTCTATTTGGGACATAATCGAGAGAATGTACTCTCATTAACTTTTTACGTATTTCGTACTATGGTTGGGAATAGAATACTTTATAACATGTAACCTGTTTCTTCTAATTATTACCTGTTTTGTTTTAATTGATTTACGTAAACTAGTCATTTGTTAGATTGTTAAAATGCATACCGTCATTTAAAACGTAAAATCCATAATTGTTTGACTGTTCTAATATTGGTGGCAAATAGTGTAATTGATTACATAAGGGTTTTTTTATTGAATACTAAGGAAATATGATCTAGTTTAAATTAACCCCCATGCATTTGTTGGCTACAATTGTGATGTACTTCTACGTTGTTAATAGGTTGTAACTCTATTGATAGATTAAATCCCATTGTTATATATAGGTTATACTTGATTAGGGATATGAAGGACGGTCATACCAATAAACATAACTAGTTTAATTCAGAGTCTATTATGTGAACCATTTCCAAGAGGTCTTCCTTGGTTAGATATTTTTCT
>CACSLK010016728.1:2165824-2176964 GCA_902706635.1 Striga hermonthica
TTCTGTGTATTTTTACAAATGAAAAACTACATCCCTATTTATAGGAACTAAAAGCTACTATTCAACACTTTCCTAGAAATTACTAAAGCTGAAAATTCAGCCTAAAGGGGTTGCTATGAAGGTCCTTTGCAGCTGCAAGGAAGCTACAAATAAAATGCAATGAAAGTGTAATGAAAGTGCAAGGAAGTTCACTTCACTAACAAGGAAACTGCAGGATTATATCTTACATTATTTTCATTCTCTGTGGACTTGACCCAATACTACAGCTAAGTTTTATATTTTCATGAGTAGGAATTTATTATTGCTGGTTTCAGCAACCACCAAAATAAATCTTGCTAATAAGAGATTAAGTATCCAATAACAGTGGTGGAGATTAAGTATCAAATATCAGACCACCGTCAGCCTGTGCTTGTGCATATTAAGCAAGTAAAAATCATACCGGTTGAACATAGGCACGTTAACAGACCGTGAAACTTCTCCACTTGGCTCAGCTGGATCCGAACTACAAAGTCGAAAAAGAATAAGTCAAATTTTAATGGTAAAAGAATGACCAAATTTATATGTACTTTTGAACACCTCTAATAGGCTGGCATAAATACAATATGCTCAACAAAGAAAAATAAAACTAGATACCAAGGTGGCAGTTGGATAATAGAAATTTTTTCACTAATTTCCACAATAGACCAGAACAATCCTTTATAGGATAGATTCCTAAAAGCAGAGTTCACATTTTTATTTTTATTTTTGTCATTCAAGTTGTGAATGGAAACAAAAAAAAAATAAATAAAAAGAAAAAAGAAAAAAGAAAAAGTTAAAAAACAATATTATTCATTTCATTTCAGTTTTTTCTCTACAATTTTACTGACATAATTAAAGAATAAAAGTCGATCATTATAATATATATTCCAAAAAAAAATCTTTTCACTCACTCAAACATATCTAAGTACCAATCATTACCAATGTTATTAATGGCGGATGGCAGTAAATGGCGGCCTATGGCGCCGCCATAACTACCATCCTTCACAAATATTGCCTGGCGGTTGTCAAAAATTCGCTACACCATACCGCGCATTTGATAACACTGGTCATTACGATTTACGAATTAAAATTTTCTTATTTTCATATCGCATTGACTCCCAGAATTACATGTTTTTCTTATATCCATTCGCAATCTCAAATATTCCATATTTCCTACAATCAACTTTTTCTTCGACAATTTTTTGAAAAAAACCTATATATCCAATCACAACTTGATATGCCCTTGTGGTCTCACACTTTACAGATTGAGTACACAAAATACTCAAGGTCCTACAGGGTCTCGATTAGAAACATACCCATTATCCCTCACTGAGCGCCTTAGCGCAGCTCTAGCTTCACCTGGCCTTCCTTCCTTCCTCTTCTCCATCTCGCGGGCCTGAAAAATAAAACTAATTCTACCGACTGCCATAGGGGAAGCAGAAAAGGTAAAACAAACAGCATAGAGAAAAAAGTACACCAACCTTCCACTTAAATCTATCATCTAACATGCTTCGTTGCGCTTCAGTAAGCTTCCCAACATATCTCCAAATGTCATCACCTAATACACAAATTATTGCAAGGCGGTTAAAACAAAAAATGTTCAACATTAATTAATACTCATGATGTCATTTGCATTCGTAAGAAAGATATAAAAACTCACCTAAAATTTTATATCCTATAGCCAAAGCATTTAAAGCAGCTTTCCTGGTATCGCCGTCTCTCTCTGCAGTTAAACTTGCTACAATTTGCAAGGATTTTAATTGCCCACTTATCTGACAAGAGAAAAGGAAAACATCAACATGTAGAGAAACCGAAAAGCAATAATTATTATTATATAACAGTAGTAATAATTACCTCAGCACCATAATTATCCAGTAAGAATCCGACAAGATCAGCACATTCTATCCTTGTTCTGTTGTTTCTAGAACGCAGACCTTCCAAAATATAGGGAAAGGTTTTTGCAGCAGAATATGAGTGAATAACTTGCTTCATCAGTTCCCGCATTTTTTCTCGAACCTTTTCAATGTTATGTCCAGCCTGTAGCCAAAAATAAACAATAAAAACAAGTCAAAAAAATATCAAATATTTACATATAAAGATGCAAGAATTGTTGTCAAACATGGAAGATGCAAATCAGTCAAGTTCACTAAACACATAGACAGACACAGACCAACTATTCTAGTTGGATGAAACCTCAAAAACTAGGTTGCCAACTAAAAGATTGAACAAGTGCTAGAAAAGGAAACGCGTCTGGTACAAGCTACCATTGTTATACCTTCTCAACCAAGCAAGGAAGAAAAATGGCTGCCTCTGCTTCAGTCATTGTGTAGCCCTCATTCCTTAACATGTCCAGGAGTTCAGGAAGAAATTCCAGCACCTTATTAACAAAAGAAATAAAATGAATGTGGGAGGCAAGTTGAATGCAATAATACAGAGAATAATGAAAAGCACCCAGTTAGGCTAATTGTATAATATCATACACCTGAATTTCGTATTTAATTATTTATTATATAGTTTACTCATACCCAGTCTTGCACAATACACAAAAGTTCACTTCAAAAGAAGTGGTCATTTAATATCTTCAGAAATACAAATGGTTATAACTGGGTAAGCATAGACCAATGTTCCAATGCATACCCCATAAAAATACATTCACGACATCAATTGACAAACCTTTAATAAGCATGACGTATTGGACTCACAGAACCTCAAAACAAACCACCTCATGAGTATATCTAAGACTTCAACAAACTCTCTTCCCATAGATGGAAGAGCCTGAAAAGCCAAAAATGCAAGGTTAAAATTTGCACATTCAGATGCCATGCTAAAATAATCTTAAATTAATAGTTAAGAAAACCTTCTGCAGCATCTCAATCCCATCAACTTGCTTCTTAAAGTCGGTGCTTAACAGCCTTCGATGCAAATCCTCTCTGAAATACCTCATGACATCATTCTGTCAAAAAAACACACAGTAACATTTACTAACATTTCAAAGAAAACAGCCTTCACATCATCACAAGAACTAGCCTTATTTTAAGCACCTCTTCCATCAAGCTTAATAATATTACACTTTCTGTCCCATTTACTACACTGCAAATCACGTCTAAAACCTATATAATCTCTTTTCATTTTGACAAATATGGGTCCCCTTAATTATAATACGAAACCATGAATGCAGATAAAGAACAGAACGGAACCAAAACAACAAATGGTCAATAACCAGAAACCTCAAGATCTTGAATTTGCTCTAAACGTAATTCCTCAAACTTGAATCTGCGGACAACCATTCTTTCTCTATCATCCTGTACAAGTACTCATCCAGTTCACATCTGCTGCATCCATAGAGATTAACTGATGCATTTTGTGTCAAATGGAATACGGATGGCCATACCTTGTTTGAGTCCTTAATATTAAACAAAGCTTGTGACTGAATGTTGATGTCTTGAATAGACATCACAGTCTCTTGTCTTGAACCCTTGGTAGGAACAGCTCTCTGTAAAATCAGGATTTTAATAAAAAAGTATGTAACGACAAAATACTAAGCAATTTAATAACATGAATGCATACTGAAGGCGCAGCTCTGGTTCCATGCCGTGATCGGTCACCATAACCATTGGATTTTCCAAACTTTGAGGTGTTTTTTGATGATACACTTGCTGAAATTGATCTACCAGATTCAATGCTTTCTGCAAGCCAACAAGCACCCTAACAGTTTAATAAAGGTATTGCAAGCAAAAAACACCGTTATCTTTAGGGCAATGGTTTTAGTACATAGCATGAAGCAGAATACCATGGAATGCCCCATGAGGTTTCAGCCTTTCAACAACAATAGCTAAGGCAGAGCCTTGTAAATCTTTCAAATGCTTCGTCACCTATAAAAGAAAAAACAAAAATAGGTCACTGTGCTTTTAGTGGGAACACTACTCTCAAAAGTAAGCCGAATACATACCATTTCTGGTCCGCACACCCTCAATACTTCAGTAAAGCATGTTTCAGCAGCTTTACGAACATCTGCCGATTTATCCTAGACGTTTAAACATAAGCATCTCATGAAAAAATCTCGAATAAAGGCTAATGATAATCCACGAGGATTAATGAACAAATTCAACTTTGCTGCAGAAGTACCGTCATAGCAGAAGCAGTCGGTTTAAGCAGCTGAATAGCATCAGGAAAATCAGTTAATCCACCAAGTTGTCTGGACAACCAGTCAAAGAGATCCCTGCGCCCTTCTGCACCAAGCTTAGCATCCGCGAGAGCAGCTGTAACGTAAGGGACCTAAAGGAAAGTGACTACGAAGTTAAAAAATATATGAACATAAATGGAAGGAACTGGTTGTAGACTTGACGAGAATAATTATTGACCATTTTATCAAGATGAGCAGCTCCAAGCCAAGCGTCTAAGGTACTTAAAGTGCACTCTCGCATGTGCTTCTTATTGTCACCAAGACACTTCAAGATATCAGACAAAAGACCCTGCATGAATAACAATTAACAAATATAAAAATTATGCAACAACCTTTAATTCATCATACGGAGAAGAGAGTTTCAAAACCGAACCTTGCTCGCCTTCTCAACTGGCTGACCCATAGCAGAAGCAAGAGCACCAATTGTATTCAAGGTTGCCATGATTAAATTTTTGTTGCTATCGTGCAAACGATTTCGTAGGGCTCCAAATAAATCTCCTGGAAGTAAGAAATGTAAGGGAACACATTACATGATATTCCAATACTTCATAAACCAATCAGTATGTGCACTATCTACCAGTTCCAGTAGGTTGAATACGCTTGTTCGCCTCTTCCAGAATTTTATTCACAGTTTCAATGGACTCCAAGCGTATCTAGGACAAAAATGAAGTCAGCGTGACTAGAGGTCTAGAAGTAAGTAATTATGTTTACAAGCTTGATGCCTGTGTATCAGTGCATGTCGATATATACACTACCTTCCAGTCCGAACTCTCCAGGCCCTTCAACAAGGTCGGAGTGATCTTTTCACTAATATCTTCACGTGGAAGACCATCCACTCCACCAGCAGCCAAGGATGATGTAGAATCAGTTACTTTCACAGTCTTCTTTGGAACTGCAGATGCTCCCTGTACGTAATGATATTAAGGTGGTAAGGTCATCCAAATAGATTCAAATTTTCAGATGTAAAGGGCACAGTTTCTATTTCAATCAAACTTACTTCAAAAGGATTTTTTTCATACTCAGCGTCAAGAGCACTTAGCAGAGCAGGTTTAACATCTGAGAGGAACGCCTTAATATCTACAAGGGTGGCAGAGAACGCTATTAGAAACTTGAACAGAGGATGGTAAAACAATGTAAGGTAACTTGTACTACCTGGTCCAACAAACTTGTGTAGAGAACCAATTAGCTTAACTGTAGCATTTCTAGTTGCAGCAGCACTAGACTGTAAACCAATATCCTTGCAGAAATCAATTAGATCCTGCAAAAGAAACATAAATCTTAGAATCATTTGGCAAATCATCATGTTATTATTAAAAGAAAACAAATCAAAGAAAAACTACAAGTTTGTGCAAATAGTAGCGCACACCTTCAGTTTGATAAAAGAAATACCAAAGTCCTCCACTGCGGAAACCATCCACATCAAGCCTTCACTAAGGACCTTGGGATTCTTGTGATCTTTCATAATTGTATACAGCTGAAATCAGTCATAACGAGACAATGAACAAACATTTTGATAAAAAGAGAGAAACAGTACAAAATAAAATGAGGCATAAAACATGTCGATACTAGAAAATGAACAAATACTACAGCTCACACTGCCTGAAGAAAACCACCTATTGCCATGATTCATATATAGTTCCTTATGTTCGACTACCAACAACTGGAGACACCACCAGGCAAAGTCATTGACATAGGATCTCAAACAGAAGAAAGAGCATATTGATTTAATTGTTCATTTTCATCATCTTCATACTCGTCCTCAAACATGCCATTTGAGAAACACCCATGGAAGTGCTCTTCTAAATTGCCACAATTAACGAACCGCCTCATGGAAAAAAATAATACTCAACTACTGCAATATGTTGCAGTAGACGACACATGGTATGTGTACACATCTTAGTGTTTGCCAAATTGATTGGCAATGTCATCTATTATCAATTTTCCTTCATATGAGCACAAAACTTTAAAGCTGTGACTTATCACAATAATTGTGGTATCCAAATACTTAAATAGGCGAAATAACTGGTTTCGATCCTTTTATAAAAATAATTACCCTATGCAACCAAAAAATAGGGGATATGAGATGTTTCTGGGAAGAAAGAACTTACCCACTCAAAAATAAACCCTGGGCCCACAGCCTCACAAAAGGTAGTAAGGCACTTCATGGCCTGAGCACGAGTCTTAATGTCAGCCACTCTCTCGGTAATGCCTGTCAACAAATCAAAACTGTTGAGGCCCTAAAACTTTCATTCCTAAGTACATTAAGAAACAACAACCTCGTCATTTAAATTTCCAAAATGCCCCAACCTATATATTTTTCTAGCTACCACTGAACAGAGATGCTGATAAGAAGAAAAAACTAGAAAACCAAGAGAAATTAATAAAACCATATATAAAGGCATTGACATTAATATAGTAAAATCATGCGCGTTGCCGACCTAGTATGCAAAGCACAACACATTTTTTGGGGAACTTCGACGATGTTGAAGCTATGTGCGTAATGATATCAATAACCTGTTGCTGGACCTGCTCATCAACAACTCACAGTGGATGAGACAACAAATCCATGTACTAAATAAAAGAACCATTAAACATAAGTTTGTGCAAACAAAGTATACCTGTACATTCTTCTCATTCCATCCAGGAACAACACTAAGTAAACGGACCAAAATCTCAACAGATGAATCAAGGTTGTTTAGTGCTTCAACCTGCTCTTTGAAAGACACAATAGCTGCAATGGAAATTTATGAGTTACAAATCAACCCAGTGTCTCACAAGAATAAACAAATTTTAAAAGTGGCAGTTCATTTCACAAAATTACTTCAAAGCTAAAACCAATAGGTAAGAATGAATGTAATCATGATTATTCATCTAACTCCATGACAGATTTGGACTACCAAAGGATCAAGTAAAGAATAAGTAACGCACTTGCTGGAGCAAAAAAAAAAAAAACCAAAACTGTTCTTAAGAAAATCTCAATTCTTCATTCACGAAACCCAAGTCCTATTGCACATTTTCCAAGAAAATAATACACTACACACACACACAGAGAGAGAGAGAGAGAAAGAGAGAAGGATGTAGGAGGTAAATGTACCATAAGCATTCTCACAATAGGAAGAAAGAAGGTTCATACTGACAAAAGGCATGAATTCAAAGCTCCGCAAGCAACAAGTTTTGTCCATAAACAGAGCATAAGAAAAAGAGACCTACTTGACCAAATTCTGTATAGCTAATAAAGTAGCATTAATTAAATGGTGTAAACCTTCAAGCCGCTCTTTCCAAACAGCACTCTTTAACTGAGTAATTGTATCTGCTTGTACAAGGGATCCTAATCTGGTTTCGATCTCTTCCAAACTCATTTCTGATGGCTGTAAACCCAAGTGGATCAGGAAAAATAAAATATATATGGATGTCCAGTACAGTCGTTGTTGTCATAATAGAAAGAGTATAATGCAAGCAAGTCAATTGTTACCTCAATTTCTTCCTGTTCCAAGGGCTTAGGAGTTTTTGATAGTCCTACATCAATTTTCTTGTTGGTACCAGATTTCCCTGACGCCGTTTTCTTGGACGCAACAGGCTTACAAACCAGAAGCATAGTTTAAAAAAGAGTCAATAGTCATTTACCATGCATCAGTTGGAGAACAAAACATTGAAGCAGCAGACTGATTTCATTTTTTTCAGAGACTGTGTCTACCATGGCAAACAGGAAGAGAGAATCAAATAATTAAACAACTTACAACTGCATTAATAGGCTTCTTCCCACTGAGCATGCTAGCTGCTGATCTTTTAACAAATGATCCATCTGAGGCCTGCATAAAGGGTAAAGAAGAAAAGGTTAACAAAATGGTTAGCCCAAAATGATGTGTAGCCCATTGAATCTCAATCTTTTCCTCTTAAACAATTTGTAGAAACGGAAAAGGGCAGACAAATGTCACATACAATTCTCCATCAATTTCAAGAATCTTTTCTTAGAGAAACAGCCTATGCTCAAAAGAGTATATTTCCTTTTTTTTCTCTTTGCAGCATCAACTGGGAGGAACAAGAATTTTCTTTTTGAAGGGCTATTTTCTCCCAAGCTAACTGGTCACCTTAATCACTTTTGAAGTGAATCCATTTTTAAGTAAAATAATTGGAAAGTTATTTTAGCATATAAAACCTCTACTGACCTCGGTACTAGGCATACTTCCCCCAGATAATTGAGCTGCAGCTGACATCATTGTAATGGGATGTTAGAAAAACGTAATCAGTAATAAGCATCAACAAGAATCACAAAGGATGACTAGCACTAAATCCAAACCTGAGCTAGGAACAGTGGATGGGTCCCCTGAACCCACAATCATTTCAGATAACTTTTTTTTCCTAACATCATCCAACTTCTCCAAAGACTTCTCTAAGGGTCTCATACCAACCATCTACATAAAATTGTTACACCGTAAGACTGGTATATCAGTCATAGAAAGTGAGACACTTGAAAAGTAGACGAACAAAAATCCTGAAAATTATACCTTAGCAACAGCTGCCAAAGCTGAGAAAGCTGCATCCCTGACTTCAGGTGTCCCATCATTAAGGCACTGCATAATCCAAGTAAATCAATAAGAGCTTGATGGGGGAATCAAAAACCCAAAAATAATCAGAGAGAAAAAAGGAAAATTATTAAAAATAAAATAAAATAAATAAAATAAAAAACTCTTGAAGTGTTGATAGTACCTAAAGCCTACAACAAAATAGATAAACCAAAATAAATCAGAAGTAAACCAAGTTCACCCATTTTTTTCATCGGCAGGTTCACCCAATTATAATTTTGTACAACATGGTCAATGAAAATCACTTGAATAGAACCAGAACATGTCTCACTCACATCAAATAAAATGATTAGTAAATAGTAAGTAAAACCAATGTGACTGTTGGATGTTAATGGATACAATTTCAGTTGGAATTTTTTTTTCTATATGAGAAAAGAACTTTGAAAATGTGAATGGAAATATAATGATTGAAGATGGTTTGAAATGGAAGTAACAAAACAATGGTTGTACGAGGTAGTGCAGCATGCAGATTCTGCCATATTTTCCCTTACCTCCATGCAGATTGGAACATATTCCTTGTGCACTTTAATTATAGTAGCCTTGTTGCTCGTCTCAATACAAAACGTAACCCAATTCATCGTCAGTGACCTCACTAGAGGAACTTTATTTTTTACTGCTGTCTTAATATCTGCAAGACAGAAGTTCATTCTTAAGGTTCCTCATATAAAAGACCTCACTATGCAAACATCGAATAATTTGCTGAAACTTTGCAAAGCTGATCTACATTCGTAGAAATCTAGACACAGCTATCCCAACCAACAACACAATATAGACTTCAAATAACATGTAAATGCACCTCCAATCAAAATAGTAAGACAAAGGAAAAACGATGAGTTGAAACAATATCATGAATTAAAACATAGAAGGATGCATGACAAGAACAAAGAGCTAGAGGTTTTTGGTTAACTGAAACCAAATATTTGGTTCGGTTTCGGTTTATGTTTTTTTAACATTTCGTTTTTCAATTTAGCTTGGATAAAAAGTACTTGGTTAACCGAACTAAACCGAAAACCCATTATTAAATAAATTTACAAAGCCCAACATAATGATATCTTATCTACACCCAAGCCCTTTTTTTAAGCTTGTAGATATAAAAGAATTTAGAAGAAAATACAAAAGCTTAGGGTGTGATCGGTTATAAACTCATCCAAAAAAACTAATCAAAACTCAAATTTAACTCAACTTTAACTCAACCCCAATATCCTCGATGTTATCAATATAATTAAATAATATGAACCAATCATTCTTACATCACATCATCTGTATTTCACTATTCATCTACTCATATAATTTTAATTAACCATCATTTCCAATTATTTTTCCTACTTTTACATCCAATCAACTTTAATTATTTTATTTTCAATAATATTTTAATTTAAACATAAATTCTCACTAATAACTACTCATACCACCTTTTCTAAAATTAACTGCGGTTAAAAAACACTAATAAAAAACCAATCAAATCCATATCCAATCACACCCTTACTAGCTAGCCTAAGCCCATTTTTTTCCTATACAAATAATCAAATTAAAATAAAAATACAATAGCTAGCTTAATCGCTTATACCAATTCAGCATTTCTCAAAATATGCTCGTCTCCACAATACTGCGTATATTTAATCATGTGTGTACATATATAAGACTTGATACATTTGGGACACCTAGTGTGATGTGTATGAAACTTGATAAACTTGTATTTTTGGACAAGTTATCTTTATGTGTTTTAGTTTGGTTTGGTAAAATTATTAATTATCTACCTATTTTTATTTTTGTAACTCACGACTTGGAAATTTTTTCAATTTGTTTTTAATTTCTCCATTTTACCGGCTAACCGGTAACCGAAGCAATCCACATGTCGGTTTGGTTTTCGGGTTTCATGTTAGACAATCAGTTCGGTTTCGACCGATTGAACACCCCTCTAGCTCATGAAAGGTAAGTATGATTCAGAACTTGCAAAACAATTTGAAAAAATAAGGACTATTTGCAATAATAATTAAAAACATAAATAAATCTTGCCTTCAACAATGTCAGCGAGGTTCAAGCATCCAGACTTGTGCATTGCCTGAAGAGTTTGTGTCAATGCCTCCGTCATAGTAGGCTTCTTTTCCTTCAGTTTTTCCTATAAAAAATTGCGATCAACACAATAACCCTGATAGAGATCAATACAGGAGTAGATACTTAAGTCTACGGATGATGGATAGACACACTCACATCATCCAACAGCACACTTAAAGAAATGTAAAGCTAGGAGTTCCAACAGTCTAACTGTATTTCTGAGTCTGACTCTCTCCTGGGACTTCCCTCCATTATAATAACAAATTTATCTGAATCTTCTCCAATTTAAAACCACCACCAC
>CACSLK010016728.1:2215513-2226912 GCA_902706635.1 Striga hermonthica
GAAGACACTCGGCGGGCGGAGGCAGGACATAACCGACCCGGACTACTTGAACGCGTCCTTCCTGTTTCACGATGAAAACGGGCAGATGGTCCGTGTCAGGGTCCGGGACTGCGTGGACCAGACCCAGCTCGGGTACGCGTACCAGGACGTGGACATACCCTGGCTCAACACCAGGCCACAGCCTCGGGTTTCGTCGGCTCTCCGTAAGCTCAAGAAGCTCGGGAAAGCCAAGGCCGCGGACGCTCGTGACGTGAAGAAAGCATTGCCGGCAAAGCTGGGGCAGGTTCTGAAAGTGACGGTGAAGAGGCCGAAGAAGAAGAGGAGCAGGAAGGAAAAGGAGGAGGCCGAGGAGATTTTGGTGATCGAGGGGATTGAGTTGGATAGGGACGTTTACGCGAAGTTCGACGTGTATATCAACGATGAGGATGACGAGATTAGCACGCCGGAGAACACGGAGTTTGCCGGGAGCTTCGTTAACGTGCCGCACAAGCACAAGAAGGGGAAGAAGATCAAGACGCAGCTGAGGCTGTCGATTGGGGATATCATGGAGGAGCTGGATGCGGACGATGACGAACACGTGCAGGTGACTTTGGTGCCGAGTAACGCCGCGTGTGAGTCGGTCACCATTCATGGGATCAAGATCGTGCTCGATGATTGATTTGATGGTGATGATGGCCAGTTGATCGATCGCGGTCGTGGCGCGAACTAATAATCTATCGTCTTCTTCATTTCATTTTTTTTTTTTTTACATTCTGGTTCTTAATATTTTTTTTTGGTTGTTTGTAATTTCTGTGTTTGATCTAATCGTTGTCGAGTTGGATCCACGTTGTATCTTGTTAACTAATTGCTGTTCACTTTGTTCGCAAGAATAATAAATATATATATATATATATATGTGTGTGTTTGTTCTATCCTAATCATACATGTTACTTTTAGCAGAGATTAAAAATATTGTTGAGTTCAACGGGCCAAGCTGCCTGCAAGAGTTAACAATAATATTATTCTTCCTTCGTGGAGATATATATAATTAAGGGAGATGTTACGTATCGTTACGGAACTATTCCGTTGGAATTTGTAACTGTTAGATCAACTATCTCCGACGATTACATTATGATTTAACGGTTACAAACCCGACGAAATGGTTCCGTATGTAATGAGACCGTAACATTTCTCATTAATTAATTGTTATTGAGAGTGATTTTGTGGAAATATGTATATATAATGAGAAAGGAAAAAAGTGAAATAAATAAGTATAAATATGGACCATGAGATCAATCATACCAACGGTTATGATGCAGTCAAACTATGGCCAATTACTAATGGCAAACTCATACTCCCTCCTTTTTTTAATAAGTGTCGTTTTGAGAAGTTACACAATAATTAAAAATATTTTTTCGCCAATAATAGCCCTTATTAATGAAGATAGAGATGGATGTTTTGAGAAAATATGAAAAGTGAATAAGAAAAGACGTAGTGTATTTATTAGTTAAATAAGGGTAATAATGGAAAAATATGTACAAAAAATCCGCAACGTCATTTATTTTGTTAATAGATTATAAAGCCAAAATGACATTTAAAAAAAAAGGAGGTAGTAATTATTTGATCATAGTGTGGTCCAATATGTGCATTTAACCAATAATTAAGGGTAAGTTGGTCAATACATATATTATATGGGACCCACCAATTAATAAAATGTTTTCTCTTTCATCACCATCACCATCTCACTTTCTTCATCGCATAGCCCGATTTAAGATCTCTACGCGCACGCGCACACACACCACACACACACACACACCACACATACAGCCGACGTTAGGAGATATGCGGGAGCCAGAACTCGCAGCTTCTTTCACCAAGCCATAGCCACCGGCAGCCGCCCGTTTCATCCACACTACCCGCCGCCCGTTTCCTCCAACACACTTCAATGGAAACTGCTTTACTGCTCACTGTACAGACCCAAATATGGCCCGTCTCAGCCAGCCTCAGCCGCGATTCTTCCTCCTCCGTCGCCACCCGTCTCAAATACTATAGAAATGGCCGCCGAAAATCGTCGCGATGCCAGTGATGTTCATCTGGTTCAACGCCGATGCATGCGCCTCTCTTTCTGGATTTCACGTTTTTTTGAGAATGTTGAAGTTGTGATTTGTGTGGCTCATCATGTAAATTAGATTAACTTTGGGGGTTATTTTGAAAGTTTATAAATCACAAGGACCTAATTGTAATTTCATAAAATTTAATATGATATGTTATTAGCCAAATTTATAAATATTCATACTATAATTAAGATTTAAATATTTTTTATTTAGATTTTATTGTCGATCAATTTAAGAACTACAGTGCAATTCAATAGTCATTAACGTGCAATTTGTATAACACTATTGTGCAGACGAAGTGCATGACTTATTTACGACTTGCCTCGAATCAAACTAAACTTGAACGAAATAGCCGGGTTATTTGTTTGATTAACCTAACCAACATTAATAATCGAAATAATTTAGAAATTATATTATAAAAATACATTTTATATTTTAACTTTTTATTTAATATTTTATATTACTTTTCGTTGTAAAGGTCTAAGACAAATAAATAACAAAATAATATATTTTTTTTATAATATTTGATCGGTTCAGTTATTTTGAAAAATAAAGCTTACATCAAACCGAAACAACTAAAATTTAAAAAGTGAAAATAGAAAATTGAACCAAAGTATAAAATTTGGACCAAACACATATTTTGTTTGGGTTCGTCTGATATAGTGCAATATGGCTGTCATTAATGTGCAATTCGTCTTGCACAAATGTGCAATCGCAGTATATGCATTTTTTTTAATTTTCCCAACCCAAAACTAAAGCCGAACAAATTAAAAAAAAATATTTATAATATAATCCAGTTGGTTAACTTATTTAAGTTATTTAAGAAAATAATCTGACAATCGTACTGAAATAATCAATTATATGAAATTAATAAAAAAAGAAAAGAAAAGATGATCATCATGTAATATAAAACTAGTATAGATCCCGTGCGATGCACGGGGTGCACAAAATTAAGGTAATTTATCAAGTCTTATAATCTATACTATCTTAAAAGAGCCAATGAATCTGTAAAAATTTGTTTTGCCTAAATTACCCTTATTTTGTCAAACTAATTTTGTAATAGTTATTAAATAAATATTAGTAATTTAATATTATATTAATAATAAACCAGCAATAATCCTAAATTTTCCTGAACACAACGAAATCTGTACCCAAAAAAACTCGGAATCGCACATCCTTCACAACGCGCCATTCAGACGGACCTGAAATCGATCGGCTTTTTTCTCCTGTGGGTGGTGAAGAAGACATCGATTAGGAAGACATTGATCGGCTTTTTTTCCTGTGGCTTTTTTTTTTCATCCTTCTGCCGTATGCTCACGATTCAGGTTTCAATATTTTCTCTCTGGATCGATTTTTGTTTATGGATTTGTGATGTCTTCAATGTGGCGTCTTGATTATCGATTTTCAGACATACAGTCAACGGCCTCACGGAAATTGACCGTCCAAAGGCGCACCACGGTGGCCCTCTTCACGACTGGAAAACAGACGGGCAAAATTAGGGATTGGAGTTTCTTTTCGAGGATTTTACAGGTTCACAAAGCAGTAAGGGATAACTGAGATAAAGGAGACATTTTGGTCTGCGCTTGGAATTTCGACCGACGACGACAGAGGACCAGGCGAGTCTTTTCTTGTAGTTCTGATTATGCCTTCGTTTTCCTGTCTGTAATCTTTTCGATTTATTAACAATTGTTTACATGAGTCTTGAATAGTGATGGAGTTTTTCAATGTATAAGAGTGTTTCAATAATGAACAAAATATTTGTGTGCTCTAGGACATGTCAGGGTTCGTTTGGACATAGGGCTTTGTGGAGTCTTTGATTTGGAAAGTTATATTGAATAGTAGAATGCTTATCTGCATTGTGTTGTGCAAGTCGAGCCGGATTTGTGGGACACTTCTGTTAGATTTAGATAGTAAATTTTGTGTTTGTTATAGAATAATTTTTCTGTTGGATTTAGATTGTAAATATATGGTTGTGTTTGCATTTGAGTTTGAATGGGGGTGGAGATCATCCTGTGGGACAAGAAATCTCATGACAACTAAAGAAATTTAGCCTATTCACATTAATAAGTCAGGCGTTCTTCCAAAATTTGGCATCTGTCGTCGTCGGTCGAAAATTATTCATTTGTTCTGTAAAAATAAAACAAAAATGAATCCCTAAATCATTCATTTATGTGTTTTAATAAATAATTGGTATCTGTTGTTTTTTAAGTTCAATTATCAAAGGGCATGTATGCCAAATTCTGTCTTTAAGAGATCTTCCAACGACAGCACAAGTTTGAAACTGGCGTGGATGGAAAGGTGGCTTTGCTGGTAAAAGCACATTAAGATGTTCCTCACAAAGAGTCTTATTGTAACATTTATTTGCTCCTCTACAGTAATAAAGAAAGCAAGCACAAGTACATTGACAAGTTACGATTTCTGCTAAACTAAGTTTGGAGAAAAAAATGAGAGCACTGCAGATATTTTCAGCAAAAGGAAGGCCAGTAACATAATTCATTACTGTAAAAGTAATGAAAAATTGTGCATTAATTGAAAAATTGTCACTACATCTTAGAAAATAATTATTAACAAAAAGAGGTAACACAGACAAGCTTATGTTAAAAACAACACAAGCAATAGAAAGCAAATTTACTTACTTGGAGCCAAAAGAAAAATCTGTGAAGGATGTTCAAGGATTTCCTCGGCTTGTGTTGGGATGTTTCGAGCTTTCTCTCAATTTCTGCACTTTATTAAAGGAGTTGAAGCATGGGGAATATAAAATTGAGACGCTTAAAAAAAATAGTAATTTGCTTAGCCATTTAGGAAGGTGAAAAAGAATGATGCTTTGATGAATGAGAAATGGATTTGCATTTGGATCTACAAGAAAAGTGTTTTTGTTTGTCTGAGTTTGATCCATTCTTTGGATTGTTTAAGTTACTTGATTTAGTGAAGTTACTTGGGATTGGCTGGTGTTTTGACTAAGTTATTTGCATGTCAGCTTCTGTGATATATGATTTGGGGGATAATATTCTAATTTGTGTTGGTCCAAAGTATGTAGAGTTCAATTTATTAGTGTGCTGTCTGGATTATCCTATTTCATGCACTAGATTTTTGTGGAAAGAATGTGTTTTGCCGTGGATTTTGGATCTTGTCATTGTGGTTTATGCATTGGCTAACTTATTTGCTTTCATCCTTGGTATTAATGAAAATCTAATCCATAGATCTCGGAATGTAAGCATAAATTTTATGGTGTTTATCACGTGAGAGGAGGCTTGCTTCATTTCTTTCTATTTTATTTTCATTTCTCTTGCTAATTTTAGATTTTATTTTTTGATTTTAATTAAATTTATTGTTCTTTGGCACAATGATTTAGTTTTTAAAGGATCTTATCAAGTTGTAGCATGAGTCGAAGATCATCCACAGTTGATTTGTCAACAGGTAATATATATATATATATATATACACACATATTAATATGCGTTTTTTTCATCTATTATATCATATAACAATTTAACTAATAATAAAATCATATTAATTATTTATGCAAGAAATTAATAGAAAACATTTTCATCATTCTATTCATTTTGCATGATATATATCTTTTTTTGAAAAATTTTATTCATTTGTATCACAGCGAAAGATGCATATCGACGTCGAAATGTGGCTAAGATGAAAAGAAAATACAACGATTTAGATGCTTATCAGAAGCAAGTGTATTGTGTTACAAAAAATAAACATCGCAAGGGCCAAAATATGGGTGTTGCATGTCTTCATACCGATGAAGTTTCATCTGGACCTAAAGGTTAGAAATATTCAATCCTCTACTAAAAAATATATACATATTTTGCTAGATCTAAATGAGTACTGTATGTTTCTTTTATACTTCAAGAATTTGTTGTTTTTGTTGTTTCTATAATATTTGTCATTATGTTTGATTCGCCCATAAATATAATTATTAAAATTCCATGTACTTAATGTGATTTACTAGAGATATATTATTAATACTCTATTATTATTGTACATAGAAAAAATAAATTAGGCATTTCATTCATTTATCTGATTTAATAAACAATTTGAATTTGTCATTTTTTAGGTTCAATTATCATAGGGAATGTATGAAAGCTCGCCCTCGAGCCCTGGGCCGGTCGGCCGGGTCTTTCCCTGTTGTTCTGTTCCCGCCACGAGAAGCGCGCAAGAGGTATGCCCAGCGCGCCGAGGGATCCGATAACAGTGATACATGAGTTGGAAAAAATGTCCGATTGCATACATTGCGGTGCAATGAAATTTCAGTACGAGTGTCCAACATTTTGTTGTGATAATGGAAAAGTCAAACTTGCTCATATTGAAGTGCCTGATGAAGTATATGAATTTTTCACTTCACAGACGGAAGAGGGAAAACAGTTTCGAATAAACATTCGTCTATTTAACAGTATGTTCTCTTTTACATCATTAGGGGTCAAATTAGATAAAGAACATGCATCTGCAAGACAAGGAGTCTATACTTTTCGAGCTCAGGGAGTAGTGTATCATGATCTTCCTAGCTTATTGCCTAAAGAAGATAGCCCTGGATATTTTCAGTTGTACTTTGTGGAAACAGAACGAGAGGTCGAGAATAGGATGTGCATATTTCCAAACTCCTCTTTATCTAAATCTACGGTTAACAAACTCATTAAAGTTTTAGATGTAAACCCATATGCAAAAGTTTTTAGAAGATTGAAGGACTATCCATCAATGGATGAAGTTCGACTGCATATCTCAAAGGATGCAAAATTAAACCAGCGCGTGTATAATTGTCCGACAACTGATCAAGTCGCAGCAATATGGGTTGGAGGAAATAATGTTAATATTCCCTTTGAACGTGACATTGTCATTCATGCACATTCAGGTAGACATAGAATAAAGCATTATTTTGGATGTTATGATCCACTGCAATATCCCCTCCTTTTTCCAAGAGGTGATGGTGGTTGGCATAAAAAAAATTTCAAGTTAGCTTCTGATGGAAATTCTACGCAGAAAGAAGGTACAATATTAATTTTTTTATGTTTAGTGCTTTGTATTTTATATATTAATATGACATTTTATTTTGTTTTTATTTTTGCCGAAGCAATTGCAAGATTACAACCTATCAATGATGTTGATGTGAAAGAGAGTTTGTCAAAATCTCCCAAATCCCCAAGTCTTCTGCCAAAGAATCAAGAGGCGTCACAAAAAAAGCAAGTTCAAAGAAGAAAACGCGTCGCTGACAAGATGAAGGAAGACACCGATGATAGTGTCATTGAAATCGACGATAATGAAACAATCAGCAGTCTTAAAAAGAAATGTGTGCAGAAAAATTCGAAAGGAAAGGAAAAGAAGGCATCCTCTCCGATCATCACCATAAAGAAAGAGAAGAGTTGAAGATCATAGTTACTTATCTTTATTATTTAAATTTAAGAACATTATTTAGTTACTTTGTTTGAATTTAAGAACAATCTTTTGTTAGTTACTTTGTTTAAATTTAGGAACAATCTTTTGTTACGTATTTTTTTGCAGTATCTTATATACTTTACATTTTTAAAAATTACATCTACTAAGATATTTTATCTTGGAACATTACTATTTTATCCCGATAAATTCATACTTCACATAAAAATTGAGATTAACAAAACTTAATAACTTGACACAAACAACTCCACATTAAAACTTAATTAGCAAAAAAATATTTTCACCACGTGCAACGCACGTGATCTTTACTAGTTATAAAAATGGTTAAAGAAAAATGTACGGGATATATATAGTACGTGATCTGTAATAGGCAAAAATGTGAACACGGGTGATGCATGGGATGCACAATTTTAAGGTCATTTATTAGTACAGAGTCGGTGCGATGCACGGGGTGCACAATTTTCTAGTATGTGTAATACAAATACATACAATATGCACGGGACAGAAGCACTAAATGAGTTATTTCTACAGAGCTTGCCCATTAAGTAGCTCCTGAATACGGGTGCACAATTTGTAGGACGTACTATAAAAACATAACAGATTTCCATACAATTAGAGAATAAACAAAGTATTTTTTTTATTTTAGTAAAGATTATACGTACTTCTTTTTACATAAGGATGTTATGGGATTTCTTTGTTAAACCGATTATATGGGATATAATACAAATACAATTAGAGGATTGAACAAAATCAGAACAGATTTATATATAATTAGATAATAAGAAGGAATTAGATAAGGAAAAGAAGAAATTATATAATGAATTTTGAATCTACCTTTTTTTTTTAGTATAGATAGACTTTATGTACAAATTTTGACTTCACCGATTTTATGAGATTTGTTTTGACAAAATCAAAGACGAACACTGAAGATTGTTTCTATTAACATTTACACTGTGTGTTTAATGTTTTTTTCGGCAAAATATTCTTTTTAAGTGTGATATATTAATATTAAAAATACTTAAAATATTTTAATAAAAGCATCTAAAATATTCTATATTATTCACAAATAATGTTTGAAGCTACCTAAGTTTTTCTAAACTACCCGTAAGGAAAATATGTATAAAAAATCTTCATTTAACCTTCATATATGTATATATATAGAGAAAGCAAATGTGTAAAAAAAAAATTATACAAATAATATTTAAAAGTATCTAATATATTAGTAATTAGACAGGCGAAATTTAGATTTTTAAAAAATCTATATAGATAATGGATTTGTAGTAGTAATTAAACTTTTATTTATTTACCTTTAAAGTTGTTACGATAGAGGGATGTGGTTTTTTTGACTCGTGGAGATTGACTTATAAGGTGTGTTATGAAATTTTTCTTAAACTCATCCATATCTATGCGATGAGTTTTTTAAGCTGGGTATATAGATTTAAAATTATAAAAAAAAGCTTTCATAAATCATTTGATTTGGTATTTTCGGAGAGCTTCATTAATTTAAAAGTGTAAAATAAATAAATAAATAAAGTACAACTGAAAAAGTTATAACCAATTGTATGGAGAATTAAACTAAATCCAATTTTTTAGGATGCATTAAATATTGATTAGATTTTATATGTAAAATAAAATAAAAATTAAATGGAATAGTTTTACGTGTTGCAATACTTTACATTTAAAAAAAAAATAAAAAATTTAAATTTTCTTTTACGTATTGCATACCAACATTTTAGGAAATGCATGGATATTCCTAAATTAATATTGCATACTCAATATTTTATGAACTAATTAAATACTAATTTGATTTGCATACCAAAAATATTAGATGCATTAATTAAATGTTTGATAAAAATAGCAAAGCATTAATTAGGGTTGACTATTCTACATACTACATTTAGTAAATAGTATAGCTTTTAATATAAGTATAGATTGCAAAAAAATATTTTGGTCAGTTTTGTTCGATTTTGTGCAATCCGATAGTCGTCAATGTGCAATTCACCTAGTACTATTGTGCACTCATAGCGCAGACATTTTCAATGATCTTTTTTCAAACCAAACTAAAAACGATCGAAAGAATCAGTTTTTCGGTTAAACGAGTAATATAAAATAATCAAAATCATTTATTATCTATATCATAAAAGTGTATTTAGCATTTTAATATCTATATTTAATATTTATATCGGTTTATAATTGAAAATACATAACAATAAAATACCGAAATCAATAATGTGCGTTCGCACAAACAATAATGTGCAATTTGTATAATATTATTATCCAATCTGCTGGGCAATTATTTTTTATGGGCATTTAAATTTTACAAATTTTAATAATTTGTTTTCTTAACATTATTTTTTATTTATACAATAAAATTATATTTAGTAATTATAATTTTTCGTTTAATATTTTATATTATTATTTGTTGAAATCAAATAAAAGAATGACAAAAAAATACGTTGTTGAACAAATGTACATTCCTGAATACAATAATGTACATTTAGGCTAACGCTATAGTGCATTATGACAATCATTAACGTGCATAATGTTTAATTATATTTTGCATTAAGTCCGGCCTTTTTTTATGTGTATATTCAATATAAAATCAAACCAAAATAATTGAGTTATTCGGTTGGTTAGTCGAATTAACATAAATAATTAAAATATATTATTATTTATTTTCATAAAAGTATAATTAATATTTTAATTTTTTTATGAATATAATATATTTAAGTATAAAACATGTTTAAAAATATTATTCTTTTATATAAGTTTTATAAATTATAGATTTGGCCTAAAACTTAAATTGAAAATTATCAAAATTAAAAAAATTGCAACTATGTCCTTGATAGTTATCTAATTTCTAAAAGCATGCCCTACAGCTCAAATCTGAAATTCAGCCCGTTCGTTCAAATCTCACCACACCTAGGGGTGAGCATGGTGCGGTTCGGTGCAAAACCGCATCGAACTGCAATAAATTGAAAACCAAAAAATATTTATTTACCCAAACCGAACTGCACCGAAACTTGTAGAAAAACCGAACTGAAACCGCACCGAAATTTTCAGTTTGGTTCGGTGCGGTTTCGGTTAACCGCAAAATTAAAAAAAAAGAAAAAAAAAAAGAAAAAACCCAAATAATATGAAGCCACATCCTCATCATCATCTAATGAACCAAAACCCAAAATTTGAACTCAAAGTAAAAAACAAGTGAACCAAATTAAATTCTAATGTAATATTTTTAATTTTTTATCGTTATTGTTATTATTTATTATTTTACTTATTTATTATTAATGTAGTCATTTCATACCATAGGCCCAAAATGAGCATGTATATGTACAATACAAACATGTTAACTTAAAAAAAATAAAAAATATTTGGTGCAGTTCGGTTAAAACCGCACCATTTGGACAAAAAACCGAACCACATCGAATTTGTGCGTTTTTTCAAAGTTTTAACCGTACTGAAAACCGAACCCTTGAAAAACAGAACCGAACCGCACCAAATACGTCAGTTCGGTTCGATTTTTTGACATTGGCTCGAATTTGCTCACCCCTAACCATATGGCCAACGGCCATTAGCCCAGTTACACCATCACCACCATACAAGTATAGTTAATATCATTTATTTTCGAAATTATGTTTTTCTAGTGCGATTCCCGCATATCTCGTCCCAAAATTTTCACAGCAGATGAACCAGCTTGGCGGTGGCGGCGCCGTCGAGTCTCACATAGGTGACCGGATGTGCGGCGGAGACTGTCGGATGAGGATAAAAATAGGGAGACGCAGCGTTCGGACGACTGCGAGCGGCAACGACAATGGAGTTCCCGGGCGGTGGCAATCCGCGGTTGCGAGCGTCGACGACGACCTGTGCATGATATTCTGTGTGTGTTTGTCGAAATACTATGTG
>CACSLK010016728.1:2246311-2259255 GCA_902706635.1 Striga hermonthica
TCACATCTCTTCCTCAAGTTTTTCTCCTATTTCTCATCGGCGGCCGCACCTTGGTCACTTCAAGTTTTCGGCAACCGGCATCTAATCTCGTACAAGTTTATCGTTATCTCATCCGACAACACAATCTTTCTCTCCGCTCGTGAGTGCCTACAAGGTGTTCGATCAATTGCCTGAGCTAGCAACGCGTGTTGTACCACTTGATTTCGTCTCTCTATACCGACAAGTCTTATCAACCGACCATGCCGAAGGGTTCTACATCGAAAGCACCCTCCGCGGTTTCACGCCGCACCCGAAGCCAATCAAAAAAGAAAGCCGTAGTAGCTACACCATCGGAGTCTTCGGATAGTTCGACTCACTTCGGCTCTGACTCCGGAGAGGAAACACAAACTTTGGCACAACTTTATGGTATTCCATTTCCGGTATTTACTGAGAATGAAGTGGCTGCGTATAAACGGTTAGTGAAGAGGCTCTTTCCGCGATCCCGAGTGCTCGACTGGGGTGTATTACAAAAACTTGGAATTGACGAAGCCGTTCGAGCTCACTTCAAGACTCTTCACTTGGAGAAGTATGCGAGTGACCCACAATTGATTTCTTACCGGACATTGGCGCTCAAATTTTTCAGCACGATCGAGGGGCACGACGAAGACAGTTATCTCACGTGCCGCTTAAATGGCCAAAAGATCAAGATAACTGATTTGCTTCTTTGCGAGATATTCGGGTTCAGGACAACGAGGCCACGCGTCAAGCCCGACAATTTCAAACCTACGAGGCCTTGGGCTCAATTGTCTCCGTGCAAATTTTTCAGGGCTTCCGGTCCTTGGCGGGGCTAATCACTGAAATCCCAGTTGCAATCGTGCATAAGTTCATCTCTTTTAATATTTTCGGGAACACAGAGGCCAATAAGGTAAGCGCGCAAGAACTTTTTATTTTATGGAGTATGATTGAACAGCGTAATTTCTGCCTCCTTCATTTCTTCAAGCAAGCTCTTCTTGATACACGACGGAAAAAACTGCGCCATATCACCTTGGGACACGTGGCCACCGAACTGGCAGTCCACTTTAAAATTACTCTCGATCCTGATGATGCTATTGGACCTTCCGAGATCACGTGGTCCGATCTTCGACATGCCGAGCTTGTTGATAAATCATTATCCCGAATCATGATTGTCACTGAACGCAAGTGTTACCGCAAGTATCTCGAGGAGTTGAAAGAACGAGCGGCAACGAAAAAGGCAGCACAAGAAGGTACTTCTCAACAGCCAACCGGAGACCCATCTCAACTTCCCACAGACGACACTACCGAACAGCATTTGGGAGCTGACGATCACATCGCTCCGACCGACGAGTACAACCCAACGTCACCACTGGACCCTTCCACTCTTCCACCTCCACAGGACAATCCGGAGCTCATGGCCTACCTCCGATCATTGCAAGCAGATATATCATCGCGGAATGCGATGGACGATGAGCGTTGGCGGGCATACACAGAGAAAAATGAGGCCCGTTGGCAGTCATTCCTTAAGACCTACGACGAGCGTTGGGAAGAACAAACCAGGAGATGGAATGAGTTCGTGCAAGATAACAACGCCCATTGGACAACTAACCCATTCCTATTAGTAACACGTGAAACAGTAACATATAATTAGCCATGATTAAAAACAGGTTTATTCAGAAGTCCAACATGGAATAAAGATTGACCTCGACTTCTGTTTATAGTCATGGCGTAGGAACCATAATGGAAAATTGTCTTAACTGGAACTTAAATGAAGCTCAAACATATGAACGAGTTATGTTTATCCAATAAAATTAATTTATAATTTTATTTAAATTAAATGAAGAATTTAAACCAAAGGAACCTATATATTTTCGTATTATATTGGCTGGTTTGGAAACTCATACCTTTGTATTTATCTTGTTGATTCTTCCTCTCATTTTACGGTTGATTTGGTTCCATTAAAAAATGTGTTGAATTTAATATTTTATAATATTAAACAAAATAGATTTAAACTAAAGGTATTTTTTAAAATATAATTATTTTTTTTAACGAGAAAAGAATATATAAAATATTAAAATACTAAATATATTTTTTAATAATAATAATAAAATATTTTAACTATTTAAGTTAATTTGATGTACAATTATATCTATTGAAACTAGTTCCCGAATACACATAATTTACTTGGGATCGTATAAAGTAGTGCACCTCATAAAACAACATGTTGCACTTTATAAAATAATGAGTTGTCTATATAAAACAAATGTTGCACTGTATAAAACCACAAGCTACACTTTATCACCACACTCCACAATTAACGTCAATAGATCCCGCCAAAAATACTACACAACATAAATCTAAATTTAACATACATCATCTATCCACAGATCACAAACATGCTAACGTACAAAAATTACAGTAATACACATTATATATTATCATGTTGCACTTTATAAAACATCACGATGCACTTTATAAAACAATACGTTGCATTTTATCACAACTATCAAATCGCACAAATAGTGAACGAAACCGACCGAACTCAAAAAATTTTCAACCAAAAATAATATAAAGATAATAAATAAAATAATTAACTTATGAAATATAATTTTAATATAAATAACAAATTATTTCTCAAACAATAACGCTAAATTCTGAACAAACTAAAATTATCAGTTAAGAAAATATATTCAGTTCGATTATCCGTCTTTACTTTTAAAATCACGTTATTTTAGTTGGATATTGGCTTTATTTTTTAAAATAAACAAATAACCGAACTGACCGAACTATATAAAAAATAATTTTTTTATTTGTATTTTTTTATGTATTGTCAGTGCACATTAGAGTTACACGAATTTCACATTGATGGTTATCGGATTGCACAATATCAACCGAATCATTGCACAATAGTGTTAAACGAACTGCATATTAATGACTTCCGGACTGCACATTATTGACTACTTGACAGATCAAAAAAAATTTTGTTCAATTATTTATATGTCGGGTCGATAATTTGTTTTTTGAATTTAAAATTTCGGTTATGTAAGTCCAATGTGAAATCTATTTTTGTTCGTTTGTTTTCGAAAGATCGCCTCAGTTATCTCAATTTTATTTTGGTCAATCGGCTCGAGCGAATATGCCAATTAACGACTCTAATGGTGGTTACATTTTGATAACTTTGTGAACTTTTAAATGTGTAAACGATAACAATTGTAACAATTATATAATTACATAATAATATTTTTTTTTTTAATTTGCATATTCTCATGTAATATTGTTTGTTTTAAATAATGATATTGTACAAATATGATCGATTTTACCACTTACATGTGCAACAACATATCAAAATTTTAAAAATGTAAATAGACCCCCAAAACATTTTTCTAATTTCCAAAACTAGAACCACAAATCAAATCTAATAACAATCTAAAGTCTAACAATCAAATCTAACAATCTACCATCGTCTCCCCAGGTAGCGCCGTTGCCGTCCTCATCTCTCCCACCCGTCATCCTCACCGGAATGGAGACTCTCGCAGTGAAGGTCTGTTTGGAGGTTCGGAGGTTTGCGGTCACGAAGCGGCGACATTTTTCAGTGTTGCAGGCGCATGTGGTGGAGGCTACAAGCTGCGACGTTGGTGGTGGGATTGTTGGAAGCGGTGGTGGCGGGATTGTTGACGGGTAATCAGCGACGATAGAAGAGATGATTTGAGTAACAGTGGAGGCGTGGCGAAGACGAAGACGTTGTTGTGACCGACGCTCCTTGCAGACAGCGACGACAGAGACGAACCACGTTGACGGTGGTCTAGCTGCGGCGTTCTGGTGTCATTGTGGCCGGATGTGGTGGCGGGCGACGGATTGCTGTGAGTGTGTGTTTGGTGGGCTGTGACTGGAGCTCCTTGCAGACGACAACGACGGCGACGGCAACGAACCACATCGTCGGTGGTCCGGCGGCTTTCTGGTGTAGCTGTGGCTGGATGTGGTGGTTGTCGTCGAAGTGTGTGTTTGATACGTGTGTGTGCATGAATCTGACCGTGTGTTGTGTGTGAGAGAGAAAGAGAGTGTGTGTGAGATATGTGTATTTGAATGTGATTGTGTGTGTATGTATGAGAGAAAAAGAAGGTGGGTAGGTGAGGGGTTGGTAGGTTACATAATTCTGGTTAGAGGTGTAAATTACACAACTATGCTTAGATATATTTTTTACCAATATATTATTCACATAATTACAAAAATGACACTACAATTTTCACTTTAATTATTAAGGTCTGACTTCATCATTGATCATTCGTATGACGTATCCAATGGTTGATTGGTCGAAAAAAGTGTGTATTTTATATATTTATTAGCGTATTTTTATATGTTTAATTTTATCGCACTTATATATTATTTGACTTATTTATTTATTAGATGATTCAATTGCTATGATGTATTTATGATTTAATTTCAGGATATTAGAGCAGCATATTATCGGTCTGAATCGTAACTGCTACGTAAATTAATTTGGGCCTAAAGTGTTAAGAATTGGGCTCAATTTGAAGGTTGGCCCAAGAGCATGCAGTGTGAATTGAAAGAAATTGTGGGCAAGATTTGTATGGCTGGACAGTAACACGTGTTTGGAGGATTATTAATCACTTTGATAATGTTACTTGTGGGCCTAATGGACTTGGGAGAGTTGTTTTAATTTGGAGACTGCACGCAAGGCTTTTATTAGGATTTTATTACCGGGAGAAAGTGGATTGGCTGCCAAGGAGTCATATAATTAGCCAAAGTATTTTATTTGCGCGAAAAAAACCCGCACACAGCAGCCACAAGGGAAGGAGTTTTTGGGAGCTGCCACGCTTAACAGAGGATACGCAACAGAGAACAAAAAGGAAGCCGCACACAGACATAAGAAAGAGGGAACCCGATCAATCGCGGAGGGAGGCCGCACCCGTACACGAGGGAGATAATTAATCTCTCTCTTTTATCTAGTATTTCTTTTTATTTATTATGTTAGGGTAGTTTTATTTCTAGTTCCGGGAAAGTTGAACCCTACGACTTGATGATGTTTGATTAATTTTCGTGGTTGATTATTGAGTTATGTTTTTGGAATTGTTTGTGTTATTTTGAATAATTAATCATGATGTGTTGAGTCTTATTTAGATTGATCACCTAGATTAGGCTTTTCATATCTATACCTGAATTAAGCCTTCAATCCGTAATTGTTGATGTGTTTAATTCGCAAGTGGTATCCGGAAGATGGTAACTACCGGGGGTAACACAGCCTATTTAAGTGAACAAACGCGTCACTACTTAGTCTAGCCTATTTTTCTAATTCGTAAAGCGGCTAATTGTATTAAATCTTGAAAACATTTTTTCTGGACTGTATAAGAAGTCAGGTCTAATCGTAGAGCGTCTCGTGGTTAGATTAAAAATAAGAAAAAGTTCGGGTAACAGACCGTGTCGTTGCCTAGGGCTAGTAATTTCATAAGATAGCGAGATTTGATGCCAAAGTTGATTAGACGAGTCAGTCGAGGGTGTAGACGGAACCGTGAACTAGATGTTTCTCTTAATTTATTTATTTTCTTTTTATTTTCTTGTTTATATTTTATTTATTTAATTAGGATCTTTATTTTAATCCAATCCCCACCCCCCTATTTTATCGCTTTTATAATTCAATTAATACAAGAATATCACAACTTGATTCACACTCTCTGTGGGTTCGACCCTTGCTCGCTACTACTACTAGTTGGTAGTAATTTTTCCGCGTTGCTACGCGCGGTCAAATTTTGGCGCCGTTGCCGGGGAGTGGCATTATTGAATTGTGATTTTTTTAGTACTAATTGAATTATTATTTTTTTTAATTGATTTTTTTTAGGATTTTATTTTTATCATCTTTTACTCCCTCTCCCCCCCCCTTTTTTTTTCTTTGTTTCTTGTTTTCTTTCTTGCAGAATATTGGGTGTCCCAGTACTCTGCTGGACATAATTGTTGAACCCCATACTCGCGGGATTGACAAATCTTTGGCAGCCTATTATCACAATTTTTATTCCCACCAAGCACCTTACCAGTATGAGAGGGAGATACGAGGCTCGTGGATTGGAGATCGAGACTTAAGAGGACCTAGTGTTTGGCAAAGGAACGAGCAAGACTACTTCTATACCGATGAGTATGGATACCGCTTGAGAGAGCACTCTAACTCTTTCTATGGGTACTCCAAGCCACCAATTGCGCGAGATCCCAGCCCGTCTGTGGAGGATATGGTAGAGGCATTCATGTTAAACACATTGAGATTTCGGCAAGAGTTCTGCGAGCCCATTGTTGAGAGAGATCCTGGTCCGTCGCTCGAGGAGATGATGATGGAGGTGACGGCTCACACCCTGAACTTTCAGCAAGGTGTTGAAGCGAGCATCGAGAACTATGGACTGCGCATAAAGAATTTACAAGTTCATATGAGCCAATTGGTGGAACAAATGGACCGACTAGTGTATCGGCTCGAAACGAGTCCAATGAGTTCGAGAGTCACCCATTCGTGCAGCGAGGATCTCGAGGAACTTGAAGAGGGCACATACGAGTCGGAGAACAAAAAAATCATGAATATAGAGAAAATGGCGTCGAAGCAGCCCAGTACTGGGTCATCCCATACTCTGCTTGTTGCACCCCATACTCGACCTGCTGAAGCCAAAAAGCGTACCGTTCTCCCCGCTCTTGTGCCGATAGAAGCTGAACCATGTCCTATCTCTTCCAATATGAAGTGGGTACTGAGCAAGGGTTCACTGAAGCATGTCTTGGGCCTTGATATACCTTCTCTTGAGACGATCGAGAAGAACAAAAGGTGTAAGTGGGAGTTTAATGAGACGATGAACGTGATTGAGCACGGGCTGCTAGATATCCTTGAGGAATTAGCGTCATGGAGGAAAGATCCGGTGAAGCATCCAACATCGGAGAGTGGGAATTTCATCAAGTATGACATGGTGGGATTTGTGGCTCCCTTGAGGCCACCTCGGAAGCCACCATGGACCATTTGATGAAAAGGAGCATAAGTCGGGCCAACGACAATAAAAAGAAGCGCTTGTTGGGAGGCAACCCAATGGTGTGCATGGTTCATCGACCTTCCTCTGCATTGACTAAGGTGAACTCGTTTCTTTTACCTCCGTTTTGGTTCTTTTGTGTGTATTTGGGTGTTGATGATATGTGCGAACTCTAAGTTTGGGGAGGTTTTCTTTGGTGAGCATTCATGATTTATTATATCATTATATTTTTACCCCTTAGATTTTGAGTTCTTAGATTCTATTGCATGATATTTGTTTGTCTTGTGTGAGCTTGAGATTGCATGTACGTGGAATTTTGCGATGATGATATGAGAGTTGGTTTGGATTTGTTGTGCTAGTTTAAATGACTTGATTTAATTTTATTTGGTTAAATTTTAAGGTATTTTTATTTTGGGAACAAAGGCATGAAGGTTGATATTTTTGTGACTTATTGTGGTGAGTTGGTTTTGAAGCGATTTGTATTGTTGAGATGTGCTTGTGATTGCTTTAATAAATGTTGATTAAGTTTGGGGACTTGAAGTTGAAAGTTGGGGTTTCTATGTCTCATAGTCGAAAAAAAAATGAATAATGAGGAAGGAGAAAAAAATTGGTGGAGTTGAAAAGCCGTTTGGCACAGGAAAAAAAAAGAAACAGCCGCCACACACGGATAGAAGAGAAGAAATACGCTGCAACACGTACAGAGAGCAGAGACGCAAGGAACCCGATCAAAAGCGGAGGGGGACCGCACCCGTACACGAGGGAGATAATTAATCTCTCTCTTTTATCTTTTTTATTTTTATTTATTATGTTAGAGTAGATTTTATTCTAGCTCCGGAGAAGTTGAACCCTACGACTTGACTATGTTTGATTAATTTATGTGGTTGATTATTAAGTTATCTTTTTGGAATTGCTTGTGTTATTTTGAATAATTTACCATGATGTGTTGAGTTGAATTTAGATTGATCACCTAGATTAGGCTTTACATATCTACACTTGAATTAGGCCTTCAATCCGTAATTGTTGATGTGTTTAATTCGCAAGTGGTATCCGGAAGATGGTAACTACTGGGGATAACACAGCCTATTTAAGTGAACAAACACGTCACTACTTAGTCTAGCCTATTTTTCTAATACGTAAAGCGGCTAATTGTATTAAATCTTGAAAACGTTTTTCTGGACTGTACAAGAAGTCAGGTCTAATCGTAGAGCATCTCGCGGTTATATTAAAAATAAGGAAAAATTCAGGTAACAGACCGTGTCGTTGCCTAGGGCTAGTAATTTCATAAGATAACGAGATTTAATACCAGAATTGATTAGATGAGTCAGTCGAGGGTGTAGACGGAACCGTGAACTAGAAAATTCTCTTATTTATTTTATTTTTATTTTATTTCATTTTTTAGATTTTATTTATTTAATTAGGATCTTAGCTTTAATCCAATCCCCCATTTTTTATAGCATTTCATAATTTCAATTCATACGAGAATATTCACAATTTGATTCACATTCCCTGTGGGTTTGACCCTTACTTGCCGTTACTACTAGTTAGTAGAGGTTGGTTAAGGAAAAATATAAATTTTAATTTTGCCGCGTTGCGATGCGCGGTCAAATTTTGGCGCCATTGCCAGGGATCAAACCCGGGTCATCCGCGTGACAGGCGGAAATACTCACCAATATAAATCAATGTTGATTAAGTTTGGGGACTTGAAGTTGAGGTTGGGGTTTCTATGTCTCATAGTCGAAAACAAAAAAAAAAAGAATAATGAGGAGAGGAATAATTGGTGGAGTTGAAAAGCTATTGGCCAAAAAAAAAAAAAAGAATAAAAAAAGATGGAGTCATGGGCTGCAACAGCTGCCAATCCGTGGGGGCGCTAGTGTATAATTCCAATAATTCTTGTATCAAGACAATCACGAAAGGCTAAAACCCGCGAGTTGTGACGGAGCTGCCGTTCCCTACTTAAAAAAAAAGAATAAAAAAAAGTGAGAGAAAAAAAAAAGAATTTGGAGAATGAGACATTTAGACTTCGACTTGAAATGGATAGAAACTGGACTTGTTAGCAAAGAGAGGGGTGTCATTAGTTGCATTGATCGGTGCATTCGTTATAGAGATTGACAAACTATGGTGGTCACTTGGATTGATACTTGATATGTTTGCGTTCCTAAAATGATTTCATCTTGAGCCCGAATATATCAATTTGAGTTGTTTGAGCTATGAACTTATGTGAGAATTGTAAGGCCCTGAGTAAAGTTCCACGTACATGTTTTCTTATCCATCTATGTGCATATAGTTACAAGTTGCTTGAGGACAAGCAACGGTTTAAGTTTGGGGAGATTTGATTGGTTGAAAAAAGTGTGTATTTTATATATTTATTAGCGTATTTTTATATGCTTAATTTTATCGCACTTATATATTATTTGACTTATTTATTTATTAGATGATTCAATTGCTATGATGTATTTATGATTTAGTTTCAGGATATTAGAGCAGCATATTATCAGTCTGAATCATAACTGCTACGTAAATTAATTTGGGCCTAAAGTGTTAAGAATTGGGCTCAATTTGAAGGTTGGCCCAAGAGCATGCAGTATGAATTGAAAGAAATTGTGGGCAAGATTTGTATGGCGGGACAGTAACACGTGTTTGGAGGATTATTAATCACTTTGATAATGTTACTTGTGGGCCTAATGGACTTGGGAGAGGTGTTCTAATTTGGAGACCGCACGCAAGGCTTTTCTTAGGATTTTATTACCTAGGAGAAAGTGGATTGGCTGCCAAGGAGTCATATAATTAGCCAAAGTATTTTATTTGCGCGAAAAAAACCCGCACACAACAGCCACAAGGGAAGGATTTTTTGGGAGCTGCCACGCTTAACAGAGGATACGCAACAGAGAACAAAAAGAATGCCGCACACAGACAGAAGAAAGAGGGAACCCGATCAATCGCGGAGAGAGGCCGCACTCGTACACGAGGGAGATAATTAATCTCTCTCTTTTATCTAGTATTTCTTTTTATTTATTACGTTAGGGTAGTTTTTATTTCTAGTTCCGAGGAAGTTGAACCCTACGACTTGATGATGTTTGATTAATTTTTGTGGTTGATTATTGAGTTATGTTTTTGGAATTGTTTGTGTTATTTTGAATAATTAATCATGATGTGTTGAGTCTTATTTAGATTGATCACCTAGATTAGGCTTTTCATATCTATACATGAATTAAGCCTTCAATCCGTAATTGTTGATGTGTTTAATTCGCAAAAATAAGGAAAAATTCGGGTAACAGACCGTGTCATTGCCTAGGGCTAGTAATTTCATAAGATAGCGAGATTTGATACCAAAGTTGATTAGACGAGTCAGTTGAGGGTCTAGACGGAACCGTGAACTAGATGTTCTCTTAATTTATTTATTTTCTTTTTATTTTCTTGTTTATATTTTATTTATTTAATTAGGATCTTTATTTTAATCCAATCCCCCCTATTTTATCGCTTTTATAATTCAATTAATACAAGAATATCACAATTTGATTCAAACTCTCTGTGGGTTCGACCCTTGCTCGCTACTACTACTAGTTGGTAGAAGTAAGTTAAGGAAAAATATAAATATTAATTTTGCCGCGTTGTGACGCGCGGTCAAATTTTGGCGCCGTTTCCGGGGAGTGGCATTATTGAATTGTGATTTTTTGAGTACTAATTGAATTATTATTTTTTTTAATTGATTTTTTTTAGGATTTTATTTTTATCATTTTTACCCCCCCCCCTTTTTTCTTTGTTTCTTGTTTTCTTTCTTGCAGAATATTGGGTGTCCCAGTACTCTGCTGGACATAATTGTTGAACCCCATACTCGCGGGATTGACAAATCTTTGGGCGGTTTTAGCGATTTGGCGCAATTTTACGAGAATGGCAGCCTATTATCACAATTTTTATTCCCACCAAGCACCTTACCAGTATGAGAGGGAGATACGAGGCCCGTGGATTGGAGATCGAGACTTAAGAGGACCTAGTGTTTGGCAAAGGAACGAGCAAACTACTTCTATACCGATGAGTATGGATAACGCTTGAGAGAGCACTCTAACTCTTTCTATGGGTACTCCGAGCCACCAATTGCGCGAGATCCCAGTCCGTCTGTGGAGGATATGTTAGAGGCATTCAGGTTAAACACATTGAGATTTCGGCAAGAGTTCTGCGAGCCCATTGTTGAGAGAGATCCTGGTCCGTCGCTCGAGGAGATGATGATGGAGGTGACGGCTCACACCCTTAACTTTTAGCAAGGTGTTGAAGCGAGCATCGAGAACCATGGACTGCGCATAAGGAATTTACAAGTTCATATGAGCCAATTGGTGGAACAAATGGACCGACTAGTGTATCGGCTCGAAACGAGTCCAATGAGTTCGAGAGTCACCCATTCGTGCAGCAAGGATCTCGAGGAACCTGAAGAGGGCACATACGAGTCGGAGAACGAAAAAATCATGAATATAGAGAAAACGGCGTCGAAGCAGCCCAGTACTGGGGCACCCCATACGCTGCTTGTTGCACCCCATACTCGACCTGCTGAAGCCAAAAAGCGTACCGTTCTCCCCGCTCTTGTGTCGATAGAAGCTGAACCATGTCCTATCTCTTCCAATATGAAGTGGGTACTGAGCAAGGGTGCACTGAAGCATGTCATGGGCCTTGATATACCTTCTCTTGAGACGATCGAGCAGAACAAAAGGTGTAAGTGGGAGTTTAATGAGACGATGAACGTGGTTGAGCACGGGATGCTAGATATCCTTGAGGAATTAGCGTCATGGAGGAAAGATCCGGTGAAGCATCCAACATCGGAGAGTGTGAATTTCATCAAGCATGACATGGTGGGATTTGTGGCTCCCTTGAGGCCACCTCGGAAGCCACCATGGACCATTTGATGAAAAGGAGCAATAAGTCGGGCCAACGACAATAAAAAGAGGCACTTGTTGGAAGGCAACCCAATGGTGTGCATGGTTCAGCGACCTTCCTCTGCATTGACTAAGGTGAACTCGTTTCTTTTACCTCCGTTTTTGTTCTTTTGTGTGTATTTGGGTGTTGATGATATGTGCGAACTCTAAGTTTGGGGAGGTTTTCTTTGGTGAGCATTCATGATTTATTATGTCATTATATTTTTACCCCTTAGATTTTGATTTCTTAGATTCTATTGCATGATATTTGTTTGTCTTGTGTGAGCTTGAGATTGCGTGTACGTGAAATTTTGCGATGATGATATGAGAGTTGGTTTGGATTTGTTATGCTAGTTTAAATGACTTGATTTAATTTTATTTGGTTAAATTTTAAGGTGTTTTTATTTTGGGAACAAAGGCGTGAAGGTTGATATTTTTGTGACTTATTGTGGTGAGTTGGTTTTGAAGAGATTTGTATTGTTGAGATGTGCTTGCGATTGCTTTAATCAATGTTGATTAAGTTTGGGGACTTGAAGTTGAAAGTTGGGGTTTCAATGTCTCATAGTCGAAAAAAAAATGAATAATGAGGAAGGAGAAAAAAATTGGTGGAGTTGAAAAGCCGTTTGGCACAGGAAAAAAAAGAAGCAGCCGCCACACACGGATAGAAGATAAGAAATACGCTGCAACACGTACAGAGAGCAGAGACGCAAGGAACCCGATCAAAAGCGGAGGGAGAACGCACCCGTACACGAGGGAGATAATTAATCTCTCTCTTTTATCTTTTTTATTTTTATTTATTGTGTTAGAGTAGATTTTATTCTAGTTCCGGGGAAGTTGAAACCTACGACTTGACTATGTTTGATTAATTTACGTGGTTGATTATTAAGTTATCTTTTTGGAATTGCTTGTGTTATTTTGAATAATTCACCATGATGTGTTGAGTTGAATTTAGATTGATCACCTAGATTAGACTTTACATATCTACACCTGAATTAGGCCTTCAATTCGTAATTGTTGATGTGTTTAATTCGCAAGTGGTATC
>CACSLK010016728.1:2269379-2281824 GCA_902706635.1 Striga hermonthica
CTGTCATCGTGGCCACCTGCAAATGTGTAGACTCTAAATGCAAACTGAAAGGCCCTCCACATAAGTTTTCCTGATCCGGTATTTTTCGTGTCTGGTTTGTTGGGGTCTCGGTTTTCTTTAGCTGAGGCTTCCCTTTTCTCCTGAAAACAAGAAAATATATCAAATTTGAATTATTAAAATACTATTCATAACATTTTTTTTTATGCATGAAAAACTTGCTTTAAAATGAAAATAAGAAGGCGGAACTGACCTTAAGTGCCACCTCCATGCAGTTTGAGGAGACATCCACCATCAGTTCCTTAATCCGTAAAAGGATGCCGAAATCGAAGTTTATCTTTTGGGCCTTAAATCTCTTAAGTTCTTCGTCTTTGGTACGCTCGAGCGCATCCATCTCTACCTTGATCTATATTTTATATCATTTCTCCTTAGTATTTAGCCATCTCATTTTTTTTTTTTTTTAGATATTAAAAAGATGCCTAAGTAGATCATAAGTAATGTTTTCTTAGGTGCTTATATTGTACTTAGAAAAGTAATCCTATTTTTTCATTTTTTTCACAACCTTATGTATTCTTGGCCAGCTTATAGCAAAATTGGCAACTCTAGCATCTTAAAATTGCATTATCTTTTTGTAGTACCTCAAAACTCGAATAATTTAAATTTAGTATAAGACATGTAATCTATGTTTGATCTTAGGTAAACTCTCTTCTTTTCTAGGATTTTTACATACCTTGTTGAAGTAGGACTCAACTTTGTCCAAAAGTTGGCCAGCTGGTGAAGCAAATGGCCATTTCTGCAAGGTGTTGGCAATTGAATCTAACTTGGAGTACAAGGCTGCTGCCATCCTAATTGCTTCCAGTTTCTTTCCGGGAAAATCTTCGAATCTGGCTAGCACCTATTAATTTACATAAAAAAATTTAAATCGAATGAGAATATCGTAAAATCTATAAAACGATATCTTGGAAATTAAACAGCAGAAAATTATAAGCAAACCTGAGTTTCATCAGTTAGTTTCTCAAGGTGGGATTCCACAAACTTGTGGAACTTTAGGAGCTCAGTCATGTCTGACGTCTCGAAAGAGCTGATCTTAATTTTTACCTCCTTAATTACGCCTGCATAGTTCTTTACGTCTTCTTCGATTTGTTGAAAGTACGCCGACCTGACAGAATCATCAAATTTTTTTTTGGAAGAACTAATTACGTTGTTCTCAAATATAAAATAACTATTGAGCTTTATGTTTCTCTGACAAGTATGTGTTGAAAGTATGCCAACCTTGCCCACACATTTTACTGATCTCTCAAAACTATGCCTTCACATTATAATTTGCAAAATGATCCTTTCATGTCATGAAACATAAGCATGCGAGTTGCGAATTAGCAAAAATGGATGGTATTACCTCTTAGTCATCTCTGCAAGTGCATCAGCCATCCCCTGTTTTCCTCCGACAGTCGCAGTTCCAATTTTACCCTTGCGTCTAGCGGACTTGCCATCTAAGCTCGACCCTTCGACTTTCCCCTTCAGAATCCTGTACAGGTTGCCCATTTGGGACGACCTCTTCAATTTGGTTGTGGCTTTCCTAGGACGAAGGCTCCCTGACCCTGGCGGCGGCGGTGGCTGACCACCTCCGTTTGCCGGTGGTGGCGGCGGCGGTAGTGGCCCTCTTACTCCTTTCGTCGGTGGTGGTGGAGGCGGCGGCCCACCATTCTTTGATGCCATTGGTGGTGGTGGAGACGGTGGTCCACCGTTCCTTGATGCCATTGGCGGTGGCGGTGGCGGTGGCGGTGGCGTTAGAGTGCTGTTTGGTGAAGGTGAAGATGGCGGCAACGGAGGTGGGGTTGGTGAAAATGTATTGCGTTGAGTGACAGGTGGTGGCGGTGGCGGTGGTATGGAAGGCGGAAATGTTACTGGAGATGGTTGTGACATATTGGCAGTTGGAAGCGAGGGAGACAAGTTGGCGGCAGGAAGGGGCGAACATTGAATTGTTACATTCTTATTTGGAACAACTGATGTGTTATTATCACATTTTTTGTGTTCGGGTTTTGGTGAGGTTACTGTTTGAACATCGATCCAATTTTTCACACCCTTGTCTATTTTCTCGAAGAATTTTTTTTTTGAGATTTTTCCAATCTCGTCACTCGTCTCCATGTGTTGGTCGACATCCTCATTCCCAATTTCCATATCCCCCATCATCTCATCATCTTGATTATCCATAAGGTCGTGCTCTGCAGGTTTCAGTTGTTCAAACAACATTCTTGATTCTTGATCACAATCTTGTGTCTTGACTGATTGGGTAATCCTGTCTTTATTGTTACTATTATTATTAATATCCTGCGTGAGGGAAGTCCCGTGAGGGAACATGTGAAATGAGAGGCGCTTGAGGTCGATTGGATTGAGTTTTCCGACTGCTTGGACTCTGAGTGGCAAAAGCATAGGCGGAGAGTAGGAACCCTTTTCACCAGTGCTCGACGATTTCCAAGCATCTGGGAGAACTGAAGTTGGTGTTAGTGGGGAGGCGGATAGGGATATTGGGCCATCCGAGTATGACTCCGAAAGTGCTTTTCCAAAGGCGTTTGAGGAAGGGTTATAGTCCCTCATGTCGTCGTCCTCATCCATCTCGTCAAATAATCTCTCTCTCGCCAGTTTTATTGTGTCCTCGAGCAGTCCTAGTGCTGAAGAGTGGAAAAATATTAGAACTATTGAATATGTGAAGCTAAAACATTTATAAAAAGTTTTTAGGTCTATGATTGTGAAGAAGGGATTTAGTTGCTTGTATGTAATGTTTTATGCAAAGAAAACTCTATTTCAGATTTATGATATGCGATGCTCTTAAAAAAAATTATGAACTATCATCGTCTGTCGATAGGAGAACACGAGGCGCGTACCAATTTGTTCCAATTCAAAATGTTCTAACTTCATGGAAGTGTCGTATTTGTATTTGACCATCCACTCCTCGGTTGTCCACAGATCTCCAAGTGATTTCAGAGCATCACAAAAAAGTTTGAGAGTCTGTTCAAATACATAGATATTTCAAGATATTGTATCCGAATTATAAAGTATATGTTTGGTCGATACGTGATCAATAATAACCTTATTCATGGGCACATCTCTAGTTTCTGATCGCTTAATCTTTGGGTAGCGTTTGAAGAGATCATTCAGGGTCGACGTCAGCAACTGTATTGAAACATAAGTCACAACGAGTAAGTTGTATGGCATTATATGGGAAGCTTTTTTTTCGGTTTCAGCTTTAAAGAAGACACTTAATATTAGTTAAATGGATGGATAAAAAAAAAAGACCTCGCTCACAGAAGCAGAACCAACACAAGGAGAGAAATCGAGTAAGTCTCGGAGTGTGGTAATCTTGTTCCTGAGCTCTGTCATGGTTACGAAATTGCCGGCTACACCACTTGAACTCTGCACGGGAGACGAACCTTTCATGCTTTTAGTGTTCTTTGATGTCACGTTCGAGGTTTTGTTATTGGTCGCGGCCCGTGCTTTCCCCTACAAGTAAAACAACAAAAAGTATGCTCAAATGAAACGTCAGGCCTGAATATTGCTCGGCATTTTGTATTGATCATTATCAAATAAATCATAAAGCTAACTGTGTATACACTTTTTTCAAATGGAAATGTCCCTTTGGATATGAAGGTGAAAGAATAAATTATTATTCATATGAAAGTCTCTATTACAACACATTCATCATAAATCAAGATTTATCATCTTATGGTAACCAATTACATGAAGAAATGAGAAGATACTATAATGACATCGGTTTTGCTATGAAGCCAACAGTTGGCTCAATAGCAAAACCGATAATGACATACCTCAAATCCAGAAAACTTCTTTCGGAAAAAGAAAGGTGCAACACCACATAACGCCCCGGCTGACATGGCCGCCTCTTAATTACTATTTATATACGAAAAAGTCTTCAATAGAAAGCTAAAAAAAAAAAATTAAAAAAAAAATACCTGCTTCCTTTTGAATGTTTAATTAGTTTTCTTTTCAAAATTATTTACAGGACATTACAGTTGCAGTTGGTTTAATGGTAAAAATTAAAGAAAAATGATCCAAAATTTGTTTGACCAATACATAATTGATCATAATAAAATATTAACAAGAAACAAGGTATTGAATAAATATTCTATTGGATAATAATGAAATGAAAATTAGGTAATGTACAACCCAGTAAAGCACTGTTTTGTGCCTCTTCCAGAAATCATCAAAATGGACAACTTTTGACTTGTGCTCCCTTTGCTTCCAAAAGAGGAGAGAATGAAAAATGGAGAAAATGGTTACATGTTTCTCTGTGAGGACAAAGCAATGCACGACCATAATTATCGGACTCTTAGTCTTGAGTTTCTCCTAATTATAGAAGCTAATAGTTTTTGAGTTGTTTTAGGATTTTTTGCTTTTTGGTACAGGGACTTTCCGGTTTCCGGATCCACAGGGGAACCGACTAATCTGGAATCGAACTGGGTAGGACCACATGGACGGCAAAGCTCTCCCTCAAGAGTTTTAACAATGCTGCATTCTCAGGGTTCGAACACGAGACCACTGGTTAAACTGGAAGAGACATAAGCCATCTCATCCAAACGCTCTTGGTTTGAATTTATTTTTCCTATGGCTTTGATCAAATCCCAGGAAAGTAGGAAAAATTTGCGATGGTGAGTTAAATCAGAAGGCACAATTTTTTATTTTTTATTTTTTATAAAAAAAATACACAACTGCGACACGAACTTGGACTTCATCAAACTTGGTATATAAAATTGTCAAATTCATAAACAAAATTACATGACTCTTGATAGATTTTTACATGCCAATTATCTTTTTTCTTTTAAATGACATGGAACAAAATATTTTTAAAAAAGGATACATATCTACATAACACTTAGCTATTTCTTGGATGAATTTTCTTCGTTCTCCGGCAAATACTCTAATCGATTTGACATTTCATTAGACTTGTCTCATCGATTAGGTGTTACCTTCAAATATAAGTTTAAATGAAATACGTCAATGGATTCAATTTTCGAAAAACTCGTTGCTCTCTTTTCGGCATCTTCCGGCATCCATTTATCTGAGTGACCAACATTTGGAATCATCTCGTCAGAGAGACTGATATCCTCAAAGTATTAATTCAAAACAAACTTCATTTACCCATTTAATGTTTGTTAAACTTCTTATGCACATTTCAGTTTTGCCAGCTCGTTTCGGACTCTTTCATTTTCTTACAAAAAAAAAAGATTTATCATTTTCCCCCAATTCTTATCCAACAAAATCCCCTATTTTACATCACCTCGCCTTCTTTTCTCTTCCCTCCATTAAAATCCCTCCCGTCGCTTTTCCTCCATTGAACCGAACACAACCTAATAGGCAAAACATCATATTACTCTACCACCATGATTGGATGGTATATGTTCAACATTCATTAAAATAAATTAAAAAATATAAATATAAAATATATTTTAATATGAAAACCAAAGAAAAAATGAAGTGCAGTATTATAACATATATATTAAATTAAGTTATGTTCCAAATTGTAATAAATAATTTAAATACTCATTATTTATTTAGTTTATTTATTTTAAATTCTGGTAAATGTATACAGAACAAAAAATACTTATTATTTATAATGTAAAAAAGTAATAATTAAAATATCAGGTATCCTCGATATAAGCTTTAATAATACAAATAAATTTTGTTTGGTTTATTTATTTTTAAATCTGAATAAATACAAACATTTATGAAGTTACTAATTTAGAATCTATGTTATTCAATTATTATATATTTATAATCTAGAATCTATTTATTCAATTATTATACTCTTTGTAATTTAGAATTTGTTTACTTAATTATTATATTATTTTCGTTATATTATATTATATAAATAGATATAGATATAAGTAGATAAAATCACATTTATAATAAAACACTTGGTAGTCCAGTTGGTTGGTGAGAATAGCTCTTGTATATTTAGTATAATATAAGGGGATTTGGTGCACGAAACTCTTTGTTAAATTATGTCAATATAGATGATTTGTCAAGGTTCAATCTTTAATCTTTAATCTTTATCAAGAATATCTGGAAAACTGGACCCCTAAATAACTTGATCAATTAAATTTAAATTTTTTTACTTTTTCATTTTAATTTAATTCTTTAGAATAATATTATATAATATATATCAAATTTTTTTTGAATGGAAAATGTTTTAAGCTAGAATGAAAAGAGCATCCAATGCAGTTCAAATTTCTTTAACAGCATAAAAAGGAATAGGATAAATAAAAAAAAAAATTATTATTTCAATTTGAATGGAAAGTCATGTAATACAATTATACAGCCAAGAAATTCACAACTCATTCCATTATCCTACTGCAGGCAAATGAACTGAAAATTTATATAAAATTTAAACTTACAGTTTCATGTTTACTGAAACACAAGTATCAAATCCCATTACTCTGTAATATACTATCTTTGCTAAAAACAAGAAAGCACAAGCCAAAATAGCAACACTTTACAGCTCTGTTATGCAGCGAGTTTAGTGGATGGAGATTTGTTCTTCACGGGTTTCGGAGGGGTTGACTTATTCCCCACCGGAAGCTTCTTACATGCTGCGGAAGTCAAACCGCTGGCAGCTGTCCTTTCAGCTATTCTCTTCTGCCGTTGAATGCGTAATTCCTCCATTCTTTTACGCTCCTCTTCTTCCTGTACGAAAAATAAAAAACATTGTCATGAAAAAACGACATTGTGATGAAAAAAATATTGTCATGAAAAAACATTGTCATAAACCATAATTTGACATGAACAACAGAAAGATTTGTAAAAAAAAAAAAGAAAGGTTGAACAGGTGAGGTGCAAAAAGAATGATGGTTAAAGGGTCTCAGCATAATATATTAGCATAAATTCAGCTGGACTTCAGGTATAGGTTTTGAAAATTCAAATCTTGAATGTTAAAAATCAAGATTTCGAAGTGGAATTATTGTTTTCACCTTCATCAACTTGTATTTATGTGCCATTGCTGGAGACATCTTCTTGCTCTTGGAGATAGAATCCATCTTTTTCGATATGTCCCTTCCAATCTTTTTCGTCGTGGGTCCCACATCTCTTTTTCCCTTGTTGGCACTTTTACCATTCGCCACAGATTCTTTCCCAGCGTGACCATTCGATTCGATAGCAGAAGACTTTTTTTTATCAGCTTCGTTAAACGATATCTCGACTTGATAATCCATTTCCAGGGTCCATGAGGCGCTAGATTCTTGCGACTCTCTCACGAGAACCATGCAGAGGTCATTGGGCTCGGCAGAGCCCGAAATAGTTGGGCTTCCTTTTCCAGGCTTGGGCACATCAATGTCAGCTTCGATATTGATATCTGTTGTCCAACTAGGATTATAGTGCTCATCTACTGCCGATCTCGACTCTATAATGAAAGAATCATCGACCAAAGAAGTTTCTTTATGAAAAATGGTATTTTCATTTTGGTCCAATTTCTTGGACCCTTGTGTTTCCGAATATTCGGATGACTTGTTAACAATAAACCAATCTTCCTCTTTCCTGTTCTTGACAGTTGTTTGCTCGGTGGAAAAATCAGCTGAACTCATCTGTGTACCTCCTTTATACTGTTCTGAAAACAATGCATTCTCGCCTTCAAAAATGTTTCTCTTCGTATTTAAGCAAATACCTTCACCATTAACAAAATCAATCGAGCTTCCTTGGCCGCCGTTAGACCCTTGTCTCTGTACCAAAAGAACCGAATCATTAACACCATCGGTAGGCTTTCTTAAAAGCGCTCCATTAGAAGTTTTCATGACATAATGTTCTTCTCCAGGGTGATGCTTCGGTAACTCACTAGAATCAGACTCTTCATGAGTTAAGAGAAGATTCTGGAAAGCATCCCAAGCATTGTTTGCTTTTCCTCCATCAGAAATATTTGTATGGATGCCAATTTCACTATTTTGTTCGCCATAACCGTTTAAGTTCTGATAATTGGAACCCTGTTTTCCTCTGTTTTTATGTGTTCTTTTCGAGTTATCTACACCTTCATCGTCTTCTGACGCATCTTCGCTATTTTCATTTTCTCCATGGAGCCTTTGGGATGTAATGTAGTTTATGTTACGAATAACAACTGTTTTTGAACCCTTTTTCTTGTGCTTGTTAGAAGGTCTTTTCCCCTTTGAAAAAAGTTCTTTATCATGCTCGTTTGCCTCATCTGAATCAATCTCCGTGCCCGATCCGGTTTGTTCGTCCTCTTCGGAGGAGGCCTCTGTGCCGTTTGCATCCAAAGATTTTTCCTTTTTCCGAGATTGCTTGTGAGTTTTGGATGGTACCATGCCACCGGGTGGGGCCCACCCCACATGGCCTGGGTAATAAGGGTAATATGCCGGGATTTGCTGAATGGGGCCTCGAAAGTTGTACATGTATGGTGGAATCTGGTTCATCCATGGTACCTGTTGTTGACCGTTTTGTGTTTGCTCAGTTGCCGCAACATTATTTTCTGTAACCGAAATAAATAAATAAATAAAGTCCATAGCCACAGGAGACGGGTAACTGGCTAGTTGAGACTTATAAGTTATAATAAGTGTACTCGTTTATTGAATTTAGAAAGGAAAAGGAAATATATGCGACGTGCCTTTGGTTGGAGTACCAGTTGAGTCTGGTAGAGTGACATTGCCATTAAAACTATCAGCCGTCAGCATAATTCCAGATGCTCCCATGTACGAGTGATCGGGCATAGGGTACGCTTGTACAGCAGCTAATTCATCCATCCATTGGTCATCTGAATGCTTTTTCTTGTAAAGCTCCTTGAAATCAATGCACGCGTCTCTTCATGACAAAAAGAATAACTTTGAAAACTTTGAAAATGAAAAAATTGATTTCACTTTAAAACTATTACAATACCTACTCATTTAAAGCCAAATTTAATGCTTCCATGTGTTCGGTTATTGACTTACGGAAGGGCCACGACAAGCGTATTATATGGACGAATGCGCTCAGAAAGACCGCTAAATAATGTGCCAAAAAAATACCAAAATTGTAAAATTTACCTCATACGTGAGGCGCCGAACGTGTCAGCAAAGCATACGAGATCATCGATTGTCTCGATCTCATATCCTGCCACAACTGCACGTGCATAAGCCATAGCTTGCTCTTTCTGTAGTAAAGCTTTCCGAGTATCCATGACACGTTGAAGACAAGCCCTACGCATGACAAAAGAACCAATGTCTCACCTGTTAGACCCATAATGCTATAATAGAATGATAACATTTTCTTTGACATATTATAAAAAATACAGTTAGTTGCCTTGAATTTTCTCTAGGTGCAGCCCCATGATCTTCTTCTTCAGAGGTTGACTATAAGAACCATGATAGATCTCGAATTAGTTAAAGAAAGGAAAAGAAATATTACCCACTGTTTTAACTGCAAGTTAAAATACCTTTGAGGAACTACTTGCCTTTCTTATATTCCCATTGGCAACCGACAAGCTTTCTGAAAGGGCAGCAGGTTTAATATGTTAATAACATAGAAAGCATTAACAAAACTTATCTATAATTAGAAAAAAAAAAAAAGCAATGGCAACCAATTAGAGAAATATGTGGGTGTGATAAAATCTCACAATGTGAAATATATATTTTCTTTCGAGTTTCGATTATATTATGTCATAGAACAGCTTCTTTTCAATGGGAAACTGGAGCACATTGTCAAAGTAAGCTATACCCCAAAGCACATTTATATTAACATATGTTGTATTTTCAAACTAAAATGATGGCTCTTCATAGTACCTTCCCCATGATGTACTGTTCCCTCCAACCTTGGAACTTCATTAGATTGAATTGAACTATCAATCTGCGAGATTTCTCTTTCTATTCGTACAATCCTCTCGAGAATTTCAGGTGTGCTCACGAAGCGTACAAACCTGCCAGCCACAAATCAATGAGACATCAAAAGAAGAAAAAGCAAAGAAATTAAAAAAAATAAAAAAGATACTCTTAAGCCGTATTTTTAACACCCCAAACCAAAGATATTCAACAAGAATTAAGACTTTTAACCATAATCTACAATCTAAATTTTTCCACAATATGTCTTAAAACTAAAAGTCATATACAAAAAGATTGCTATGTAATATTTTAAAGTAAACTACAAGGAAAAAGAAGGAAATTGCAAAAAGAGTATAGATTGAAAAAAAAAAAGCAAACTTGGGAACCATAACAATTGATCAACCAGCACTGGACCAATATAACACAAAAAATGTAGATTGTGAAGAACGGAGGTTGACGGGTGCGGTCCCACGGACGTGAATCGCACCAAAGCAAGGCCAGCCTAGATGAGCCTCAGTGGGAGGAGGAGTAGCCCACTACGCTTATAAGTTAGGCCTATTTTTCCTGTATGGACGATGTCGGACAACTCACAAATATATATTCTAACAGATTGAACCACAGTGGTTTATCCCAAATCAACAACATTTGCTTCTTGTTCTTTTAAGTACCTCTGAAATGTGGCCTTATTGAACCATGATACATCATCATCTGCTTCGGCCGGCGGGCGAAGGGTAATCGAATAACCACCGTTTAAAATCTGCTCTTTCGCATATCTCAAGTGGGCTACGAATGGCTCAACGAGCCCCGACGCCACTTTCTCGCTCTTCTTCCCCGAAAACACCACAAGATCACACCTTTAACCAAATTCATCAACAACCCACCAAAGGAAAACATCGAAATTAGCCAATATCACCAATTATTCAAGAAATTTACAGATAAAAAAAAAACACAGGATTTGAGATTGGGACACAGAGACAGGGAGATATAACGTACCTTGTTCTTGTTGGGGTGAGTTGAAACAGAGCGTAATCGAGAATGGTTCTCGAATCCATACTCATCACCTTGTTCAGGCTATTGAATGTGATTGTTGATTAGAAATTTAGAAGCCCTTTTGCAAGCCTTAACTGGAAATGAGAGAGAGCCAGCAAGAACTGATGGGTACTCACATGGCAAATATGGCAAGCGAAGTACAATATGCAAGTGGGACCCGCCTACCCTGGTGTCCCCACACTCTCCTCCATTATTTTGTTCTTTTGGAATTAGTGCTCCAATAATGTTGTCCTAATTGTGCTTTTCTTCCCATAATAATAATAATATTACTACTTAAACCGACACATTTTAGCAACTTGCTCTTCTTCGTGCCTACTCGCATGATTTGGATTGACCAGTGCATAGTCCGTGCAGTGTACGGTGAAAAAAAAATTAATAATAATTATAAATTAAAGATGATAGTAAACCATAGTAATTAAAAATTATAAATTAAAATGAGGGCGAATAATATTAACTAATAATTATAAATTAAAATGTGGAGTTAATATGTGACATAGTTTATCCTATATCTGTTGTAAACAATATAAAATTATCTTATGTAAAATAACATAAAATAATATATATTTAAAATATTAAGAACACCTAAAAATTTTCTAAACTATTTTGTAAAGAAAATATGTCTAAGTATATTTAAAAAAATATTGCCTACAATATATTATTCAATTTCTAAAAGATAAATGTAAGTATAAGTTTGAATTTTAGAATCCACGCGAGTATTAATTTTGAGATCCGTATACTATTCAAATTACTAATTATGTTCATTTCCTGTGAACTTTCATATTGATTTATTGATTTTATTTTATTAGATATATTGGATATCAACATACAATGTATAATGGGATTCAAAATTGTGTACTATTAACAAATAATATATTATCATTAAATATTTTTCATTTTTTGAAATGAACAACTATTGAGACTGAGAATTTGAAAACTATTTTACCTTTTGAAACCGAGTTTAGAAAAAAAAAAGATTGTAAACAAATAATTGATAAACATTACTAAGTATTATCACACGTTCCAAGTAAATAAATTGTGATGATTAGTAAAAAATGATATTTAAAGAATAGCGTTCAATATTTTTGTTTTGAAAGGCACAAATATGAAGACTGATATTCTAAAACTCTTATTACCTTTTGAATTGAAATTTTATAATTATAGAGACTGAAATTTTAATGTTGTTTCTAGGAAAAAAAATAAAAATGAAAAAAAAAAACACACTTAATAGATCTTAGCTGAAATTTTTAAATAATAAAATGAATTAAAGCCCGAAATCTAAGGTAACATTTAATGTTGTATATTTTTTAAAGATAAAATTAAAAAATAATAAAATTTACTATTTACGGGTAGCATTAAATTCTCTCCTATTTTTTTACTACTAGTTTTAGTAAATGATTATTCTTATTATATTAAAGGGAATTACTACGGTCATGTTACGGAATCATCCCGTCGGAAGTTTCAACCGTTAGATACACATGTAGTTAGTAGAGGAAATAGCTATTTTCACCCCGTTCTGAAGTCATAATAAGTTTTTCACACCACCCAATAAAAAGCTAAGTTTTACACCCCAAAATGTACGAAGACATATGCGATGA
>CACSLK010016728.1:2362113-2373559 GCA_902706635.1 Striga hermonthica
TTCAAATTTTAATATTACTAAGAATCTTATTTAGATAAATGTATGTAAATTTTTTTGAAATAACTGAAAATACAAAGTGAAAAAAAAAAAATTAAAAAAATTCAAAAGGAAATTTCGCTAAATAAAAGACAATAATTGGGCCAAACCAACAAACACAAACCCCAATAATTGAACTATATTAACGGACGCAAGTCACGCAAGTTGAGGACAAGTCGCTAGAATGTGTTTATGTTTAGTTAGGTATTTAAATCATTATTATATTAGTTAATAATTAAAAATATTAGTATAGAATTGGACATTAAATTACAAATTTGACATTATATATATGAAAAAGTAAGGGTATTATAGGCATATCATATTTTTACAGATTCATTAGCTCTTTTATAATAGTATAGATGAAGGGCTATGTGTTAAGTGATCATATCGAGTGGAGAGAGTCACTAGTGAGTTGCGAAAATATGTTTATGGCATTGAAACTGAACATGGTCAAAACATATGATAAAGTGGAATGGAAGGCTATACAGCTAACTATGATTAAAATGGGTTATGGCTTGTTTTCAATTTCCCTCATTTTCTTTCAAAGTCAATGGCAGAATTTCTGGTCAAGTGCATGCTACTAGGGGAATAAGGCAAGGGGACCCTCTGTTTCCCTACCTATTTCTAATCATCTCTGAATTATTGGTTGAAAAAATCAATTGTGAAGTTGAAAAAGGGTGTTTCAAGGGATTCAGAATAGCAAAGGATGGGCCTTTACTGACCCACTCATGTTTGCAGATAATAATTTACTATTTTGTAGGGCAGATGAAAGGCAAGTGGGGACCATTAGGAGCATTCCGAATGCTTACAATCAGTTCACAGTGCAACATGTAAACTTAGCCAAGTCTGCTATATTCTTCAATAAGAATACACCAGTGGAAGTTCAACACAGAGTTCGCAACTTACTTGAAAAAATTCAAGTACACTCTTTCACCAGGTACCTTGGGCTCCCTATGGGCATTGGGAAATAAAAAAGGGAGGCATTTGCTTATATCTTCTCAGTTGTGAAGAACAGACCAAAGTTGGAGGAATAGGTGACTAACAACTGTAGGCAAAGAGACTCAAAGCAGTTGTTAATGCTTTACCTGTTTATGCCATGTCTTGTTATGTTCTACCAGGTGGTCTGTGTGATGAAATATCAAAAGTATGCTGCAAATTATGGTGGGGCAAACAATCTGAAGGACAAAGGGCAATTCCATGGGTGGCTTGGAGCAAACTTACACTGAAAACGAAGCATGATGGCTTAAGATTCCAGGATGTCAAACCTTTAATGAATCTCTCATTGCCAAACAACTGTGGAAGTTACTTGTTGATCCTCATTCTTTAGCCAGCAGAGTACTTAAAATGAAGTATTTTCCTAACTTTTCATTGTTTGAGGCTATGTTTGTCCCATTTTTGTTATATTTTTTGTGGTCATTTTGCCTTTCTTTTTCCCCACGTTAGGTCCTTTAGTTGGTTTTTAGTTTGTCTTATAATTTATTTTGTGCTTTCCCGTATCCTAGTCTTTTCTGTGTTTTTCGGTTGTTTCTTCGTTTTCTGCGTTTTTCTAGTCTTTAGTGGTGAGCAGGTCAGATTCCTCGGTCGATTATATTTTGAAGTAGGAAATTTATTTGATGAGCTTCATGTTGTAGTAGGATGCGTTCGCTTCATACAGAAGAAAACAGAATCGAAATCGATTTCTAAACGAGCTCGAAGATGCAATGCAAGTAGGGCCCGAGCTCCCAGACCTCTGCGCGCCCTTCACGAGGCCATCAGAGAACCTGCTCTACGCACTGTGCCGCGAGGACTCCAGCGCCGCGCCACATGACCCTGTCACGCCGCGAGGACACTAACGTCGCGGCACTCCCAAGCTTCTTTACGTCGGGCGCTGCCTTGTGATGCCCGACACGCCTGGACAGAGACGCACATCAGACTTCCACGTCACTGCAGTGTGCCGTGCCACGACATCCTTGTTCTCTATGCCGTGAGATGACCCCCACGCCACGCCACTCCCTCCTGCCGCGTCGCTAGCCTCTGTCGCATCGTGCTGCGCACACCCAGTTTTTTGCTCCCGCGGTCGCGACTTCTACTTTACCGCGGCCGCGGCGAACAAAAAAAGTCCCACCTCCCAGACTTCTGCTCGTTGAAACTCGCAGCCTCAGAGGATCTCGCGGCCGTGGAGGTTGCGGTTTTAGGAATATTAAGAATAGTCTTTTGTGAATGACGGGATGATGTTGGAAGCTAGGTTTTGAACATCCCGTCGATTTTCTTCACTCGTTTTTCTTTCTCTTTTCATATTTTTCGACGTAAAACACAGATTTGATCTCGGATTTTGCTATTTATTTTGGATTCAAGCTTGTTTATCGAATTCAACTTCGGGATTTATAAATCGTAAGAGTCTATTTTAATTTACTCGTTAAATATGAGTTCTTGGGTTGAGATTGCTTGTGGTGATTATTCGATTATGAGTAGCTAAATTCATATGCTAGGGACTAGGGGATTGATGTTTTGATTTTGTTTGCGCTTATCATGCTCGTGATTGTTCAATTTATGCGAGTTAATCTTTTACTAGGGTTTTTTCAATCATCGTTCTTGAGTTTTGAGAATTGTTGAAGGGTGACACTTCAACTTCCAATTATTTTTTATTGAATTCGTTTAATTCGTGCATGATGTTGATAATTCTAAACGAACTAGTTGATTCACCACCTTCTAGTCTTCTTTAATCGACTCTTAGAACCGAAAAGGGAGGAGTCGGTGGAAATAGGCTCGTATAAACTAGGCTTGTTTGTAATTGTTTTGCCTAGGTGTTAAATGACTTGTTAACTTGTCGTTTAAGTTTGTTCTCTTGTTACGGAGAGTTATTGAGAATGAGTATTTGAACGAGCCGGTTATTCAAATCACTTAACTGAACAATCTCTTGCTTGATAATTGCATTTTCGAACCAAAATAGATATCCTCGACTCCCTAGCTTCTTAAATTTTGCTTGTTCTACGTGTTAGCTTGCTATTTCAATTTGCGTTGTTTAAATACTAGTAGTTGATAATTTAAAACCAAACCAATCTTTGATTTAGAATGTTTAGGAATGTTATTTCTTTTATTTGTGCTTGAATAAATGAACAGAGTATTCTGGCCAACCTTCCTCGAGAGATATGACCCGGTGTTCGAATCCTTTGATTCTACTCTGGAAAATATTTACAGCAAATTGGCGCCATTGCCAGGGAAGATTTAGGACGTATTTTGTACTCTTATTCACTTTATTTTTCTGTGTTTTTCTTTGTTTCTTTATTCTTTCGTTGATTTTATTTTTATTTTTATTTATCTTCTTTACTATTGGTGCTCGCAACCTGTTTGTTGCTTGAGTGTATGCGTACCAGGAGTGGACGTATACTATCCCCGATCAACAAGTCAGTTACAAGAGCTTGAGAGAGCTGCTAGACGAGCTTACCCTCAAATCACACACAGAAAACGAGCTTTTCCCCAAGTCATCAGAGGGGTGTAATTCAGACATGGCCGAACAACAATCGCCTCGCAACATCCTCCGAAAGCTGGCCCAACCCATGATCGGGCCAATCACTTCCTGTATCCGGTTAGGGCAAGCCGCCCAAAACTATGAGCTGAAGATGGTCCACTACAATCAGCTCCCATCATTCCACGGGCTGCCCAATAAAGACCCATTCCACTTTCTCCGGGAGTTTTATAACGTCCTCCAGACGTTCCCTCTACACAGGTTGAGCGAGGACCAACTCAGAATGTGGTGTTTTTCGAAGAATCTGAAGGACCGGACCAAGGCTTGGTTCATGACCCTCGCACCGGAGTCTCTCACAACTTGGGCCGAAGTTTATGCTAAATTTGTCTAGAAGTACTATTCCCATCAAAAGACCCATAATATCCGGTCTCAGATAGTCTCCTTCGCTCAACTGCCAAACGAGCCTCTTCACGAGGCTTGGGAACGTTTCAAGGACCTTCAGAGACAGTGTCCCCACCACAACCTCGCTCCTAGGCTATTGGCAAACTGTTTCTACGACTCCCTCCACAATACATGATGGACAATGCAGTCGGAGGGAATATCAGGGACAAAATTGTTGAAGAGATGATTGTGATTTACGAGACGATGAGTGCTAACTCGTCTCAGAAAGGCATCAGAGAGAAGCGGTCCACAGTGAACGAGGTCGGACTGGGCAATAATGTCATGGCCCAGCAGTTAGCCGAGCTCACGGAGCAGATGCGGCTACTGAATGCTAGAAATTCCTCTCCGATTCAGACTATGGTCGTGAATGTTTGCGGTGCGTACGGAGTTCAGGGACACGTTTTTGAGGTGTGCCCTATGGCTATCGAGTCAAACTATGGGGGGCAAGGGGCTGAAGTAAACGCAGTGCAAGGATACCAGAACCGGTCCGGGAATGACCTATATTCGAACACCTATAATCCCGGGTGGAGAAACCACCCAAGCTTCTCCTGTTCCAATAACAACTTTTAGCAACCACCTCAGCCTAACTTTGTCCCCCATCAGCAGCAACACAGGGGAAAAATGTTAAGGTTGCCAGCGCCAGAAGCCAGACAGAGCCAGCCAAACTCAGACGAAAAGCTGAATAATTCTTCAGTACATGGCTAATAGTGAGCAGCGGAGTGAGAATAGTGAGGCTTCCATTAAACGTTTGGAAGCACAGCTAGGCAAGTTAGCCACCCGAGTGGGGAACATCGAGGTGGAGTTGATGAAAGACAGACTACTGAGTCAGTCGGAGCATGCAAATGCGGTAACCGTGATTATGCCTGAAGAGTTGAAAGCAGTGAAAGAGGGCCCGAAAGAGCAAAGGAGACTGGAAGTAGCCCCAGTGACACCACTACCTGAGCCTACTTTAAACAGATCTCTGAACCCCTACAGACTGAAAATCCCCTTCCCGAGCCGACTATTGGAGGAGAAGGACCGCACGATAATTCGGGACCTTCATGCGATGTTGGCTAAGGCAAATGTAGACTTGTCTCCTCCCGATGTGTTGAAGAAAGTACCGGCCTATGCACGATTCTTCAAGGAAGTGGCCATGAACAAGAAGCAGTTTGAGAATGGTGAGAAGGTGATTATCTGTGAGGCGGCGAGTGTCTTCCACCATGACTTGCCGAAGAAAAAAAAAGATTCTGGAGGCTTCGTGATCACTATGGCCTTCGGGAATGGTGAAGAGACATCGAGGTTGCTCGATCTAGGAGTGGGTATAAATCTCATGCCTCTTGCAGTTTATCACCGACTCGGACTTGGAGACTTGAAGCCCACCAGGATGCGCCTACAGCTGGCTGAACGCTCGTTCCGCCAACCAGAAGGGATTGTGGAGGATGTGCTCGTCCGAGTGGGGAAGTTGATAGTCTCCATGGACTTCATGGTGCTCGATGTGGGGAACGTGCAAGACAATGGGAAACAACACTCTGTTCTCCTTGGATGACCCTTCATGGCGACCACTGGTACTGTTATCGATGTGAGGAAGGAGACGGAGAGCATGGCAGTCTTAGGCGATTCCATCACCATTTTTGTTCGAGAGACCCAGCCTGAGTCGCAGACGAATTTGGTGGAAGAATGTATGTACATTCGGGCGATTGAGTAGCTCACTGAGGAAGCGTGCATGCGAGAGCACGCTAAGAGGTCATTACAGGACCGTGCTAGTGTTGAGAAGGGATGCCACACCAACCTCCACTCTACCTCACCCCACCCGAGTTCGAAGGAACTGCCCCGATCTGAATGGGGCGAAAGATTTGAGCTGATAGAGGCCCACCGCTATTCGAGGCTTTACTACCTCCACCCTCTACCTGCACCACCGGACTCACAGTGACTCGTCTAGTTACTGTGCCCTGTACGTTTGTATCTTTTCATTTCTCTTTATTTTTGTTTTTGGTTTAGATTTGCTGTCTTTTGTAATTGGTTGATTATGTTGGCACACTTTCCTAACGCTAATGATCAACAATAGGAACATTGTTCGGTTCTAAGTGTGGGGGATTTTTAACATGATTACACCTATATGGTTGAGCAAGTCTAGGTCTTTTAGGGTGTTTTTCATTTTCTGCTTTGGTTTATCATCTTTTTTTGAGTTAGTTTGTGCGTTGTTTGAGTATAAATTGCGGTAAATTTTAAGATTTGTTGATGATTGTTGATGATGTTGAGGAGATGTGATGATGATCATGACCATATATTTTGATGAACTTGATGTGTCGTTTTGTTGGACATTTATTTACCTTATATGAGGTTGGAGCCTTGGTTGTTTCTTGAGAGATATTGGTCGGGTTCGTTGTTGATCAGAACTTGCTTTGAGTCTATTTTGAAATGAATTGATTGAAGTATTGATTTGTGAAGATGATTGAGGCATTTCTTTGACATTGCTCGTTTTAGCCTTTTTCATTGACCCTTAAAGTTATATGTTTATTAGTAGCCCGTTGAGCCCAGAACCGTATTTCTTGTCATCCGATTCGATTGAATTATTTGAGACTTGAAAATATATTTGATATGATGACGAAGCTTTCTAATTTGTGTTTGGAGAAGGTTTAGAACTTGTTTGAGTTGCATTTGAGTGCTTGAATAAAAAAAATAAAAATAAATAATTGGAACTCGCAAGACGGACGAAAAAGATTCTACACCGCTTACTTGTGCAATTTTTTTTCACGAGAAATGAGTATTAGGAAACCACTCTAAGAAAACCTAGAGAATGTCGTCCTTACATATCAGTTTTGTTAGGAAAAACCAAACTCCCTAAATAATAATAAAAAAAAGTCGAGTACTTAATTTGCATTTCGGCTTGAGCATGTGTGAGTGTTGTATGGAGTCTGGATGGGAATGGTTAGTTTCATGCTGATGTTGGATAAGTGGTGAGGCGTTCGAGTTATTTATGTGCTCGAGGATTTGATTGTTTATTTGAGCCATTTATCCATATATTTGTCTTCCTTTTGATGCCGACACTGCAACCCAGAAGCCCTCTTGATTTGCAAATTCATGATCTTTGATTGTTTTAGAGTATGAATAGACAATAAGAAAGCTTATGTTGATGCATGTTGATTGACCAGTTTGAGCGAACCCATTTCATATCCATGCCAGAAACTGAATGAGGCATTTATTTGTTATACTTCAATGCTTGAGAGTTTGTCTTGTCAAAGCGTAGCATTCGAGTTATAATTGAGGTATGAGCTATTGGTCAGTGGAAGTTTCTTCGACTAAGTTGATTAATTTTGAGGCTTGTCTTATTTGAAACTGTTATCCATGATCGTTTCCTTGTTTTTGTTTCTTTTCTTTTATTTTTGTTCAGGACGAACAAAGGTTTTAGAGTTGTTTGTACCATTTTTGTTACGTTTTTCATGGTCATTTTGCCTTTCTTTTTCCCCCACGTTAGGTCCTTTAGTTGATTTTAGTTCGTTTTATAGTTTATTTTGTGTTTTCCCTTATCCTAGATTTTCCTGCGTTTTTCGGTTCTTTCTCCGTTTTCTGCATTTTTCTCTTTTTTAGTGGTGTGCAGGTCAGGTGCCTCGGTCGATTATAATTTGAAGGAGAAAATTTATTTGATGAACTTAATGTCGTAGTAGGATGCGTTGGCTTCATACAGAAGAACATGGAATCAAAATCGGTTTCCAAACGAGCTCGAACGAACACAAAACGCAATGCAAGTCGGGCCCGAGCTCCCAGACCTCCGCGTGCCTGCCACGAGGCCATCAGAGAACCTCTCTACACACCGCACCGCGAGGACTCCAGCGCCGCGCCACACGACCCTGCCACGCCGCGAGGACTCTAACGTCGCAGCACTCCCAAGCTTCTTCACGCCGCGTGCTACTTCGCGATGCCCGACACGCCTAGACAGAGACGCACATCAGACCTCCACGCCGCTGCAGTGTGCCGCGCCGCGGCATCCTTGTTCTCCACACCGTGAGACGACCCCCACGCCGCGCCACTCCCTCTTGTCGTGCCGCTAGCCTCTGATGCGCATCCTGCGGCCGCGAATTCTACTTCATCGGGCCGTGGCGAACAAAAAAAAGTCCCAGCGCCCAGACTTCTGCTCGTTGAAACTCGCAGCCACGGAGGATCTTGCGGCCGCGGAGAGCTACTTCACCGTGGCCCGCGGGCCTCTCCGCGGCCGCGGAGGTCACGATTTTAGGAATATTAAGAGCAATTTTTTGTGAACGACGGGTTGATTTTGGAAGCTAGGTTTGGAACATCCCGTCAATTTTATGTCTATTTTTGTATTTTTCGAAGTAGAACATCGAATTTGATCTCGAATTTTGCTATTTCTTTTGGATTCAAGCTTGTTTATCGAATTCAACTTCGGGATTTATCAATCGTAAGAGTCTCTTTTAATTTACTCGTTAAATATGAGTACTTGGGATAAGATTGCTTGTGTTGATTATTCTATTATGAGTAGCTAAATTCATATGCTGGGGAGGATCGGATAGGGGATCGGAAAAGTAGAAAGTAAGTGCGTAGTACCAGGACTGGGTCCGGAGGGGATTGATGTTTTGATTTCGTTTGCAATTATCATGTTCGTGGTTGTTTAATTTATGCGAGTTAATCGTTTACTAGGGGTTTTTCAATCATCGTTCTTGAGTTTTGAGACTTGTTGAAGGTGTCATTTAAACTTCCAATTATTTTAATTGAATTTGTTTAACTCGTGCATGATGTTGATAATTCTAAACGGACTAGTTGATTCACCACCTTCTAGTCTTATTTAATCGACTCTTAGAACCGAAAGGGGAGGAGTCGGTGGAAATAGGCTCGTATAAACTAGGCTTGTTCGTAATTATATTGCCTAGGTGTTAAATGACTTGTTAACTTGTCGTTTAAGTTTGTTCTTTTATTACGAAAAGTTATTGAGAATGAGTATTTGAATGAGCCGATTATTCAAATCACTTAACCGAACAAACTCTTGCTTGATAATTGCTTTTTCAAACCAAAACAGATATACCTGACTCCCTAGCTTCTTAAATCTTACTCGTTCTACGTGTTCGCTTGCTATTTCAATTTGCGTTGTTTAAATTCTAGTAGTTGATAATTTAAAACCAAACCAATCTTTGATTTAGAATGTTTATGAATTTTATTTCTTTTATTTGTGCTTGAATAAACGCACAGAGTATTCTGGCTAACCTTCCTCAAGAGACACGACCCAGTGTTTGAATCCTTTGATTCTACTCTGGAACATATTTACAACAGGCTACAAATAAACCAAAATTCCTCCTGGCTCTGGAATAGCTGGCTAACAGTCTTTAAGAAGTGTAGCAGATGGATGAAGATAGAAATAAAAAATGGCCATATTACCAAAATATGGGATGAGCATTGGATCCCAGACTTGATAGGTGGAGAGGTAGAGTTCTTGGCATAGACAGAAGAATCAAAAGAGTTTCTGACTTGATGACTGAGGATGGGACCAACTGGTATGAGGCCAAAGTTAGAAGAACATTTCCACCGGCCATATGCGAAAAAGTGCTGAGTATCAACACCATCAACCCAAATCAGGAAGATAGATGGATCTGGACACTACATAAGAAAGGTATGTTTTCTGTTCACTCCCTATACTCTAAACTTCTAACAGAGAAATACATTAGTGTAGACCAGGCTCAAGGGAGTTCAGATCATATCAAAGATATCAAGGTGAGGAAGAGAAGTTGGAGCATGAAAATTATGGGTAAAGTGAAGCATTGTATTTGGAAATGTTGTACAGGGGCATTGCCAGTGAGTATGAACTTAAGGTCAAGGGGGATGGAAGTAGATCCTATGTGCAGTATATGTGGTGAAGACAAGAAAACAACTGAACATGTGCTATTCAATTGTGAGCAAGCCAAAAAGGGTTGGTAAATAGCACCAGTTAGCTGGGAAGGACCTTAACAACATGAATCCTTCAAAAGCTGGTGATGGCAGATTTCAACTTGACAAGAGTGACATCTCCGCAGACAGAATATAACTGTCTACATACATATTATGGTGGCTTTGGAAGTCACGTAATCCGTGGATGTTTGAGAAAAGCAAAAGACTTATACAGTCCATTATCCAAGCTGCTATCCATTATTGGAATGGCTATAGGGAGAATGGAGGTCGACAGACCACAGAAAACAGAGATGTCAACCAAACAGGCTAGGATCTTTGACCAGTGGACTGAGGGTGTTGATGTCCTTTGACCTTTGCGTGTATTGTATGTTGTTTGTGTTGTTTAAGGGGTAAAGGCTCAGCGTGATTTATCCGTTTTATTCCCTTTGTGTGTGTGTTGTGTTGTTGAAGTGGTTAGTATTGATTGTTAGATTTTAGGCCACCTACGTGTGATTATCCCATGCTTTGGCTCTTATTGTGAGACTATATTGTACGTTTTTTTATGGTTTTTTAATAAAAAAGCTCTCTATCGTTTGGAAAAAAAAAAAGAGTCACTAGGGAGTGAAATTAATTTGTGTGTGGTGAGCGAGCAAAATAAAAAGCAAGCGAGGTGTGTGCTTGTGCATAGTGTGAGTGCTTACAAAGAAAGTGTATTGAATGAGTTGTGAGTGATATACACTACAAAAAAAAAAAACTCTTACATTCCAACGGAAATTTATCGTTGGAATTCTTTATATTTTCCGTTGGAATAGCTATTCCAATAGATATTCCTACGTATAAAAATTTATGGGAAAAACGGCCGTTGGAATAGCTAAAATCCAACAGAAAATCCTATGGAAATAAATTCCTACAACTATTCCAACAATCCGTTGGAATTCCTCAACCATCCAACACTTATTCCAACAAAAAATTAAGTTTGTTGGAATATTCATTGGAATTTCCAACAGAAATTTTTGCCGTTGGAATTTTTTGTTGGAATTGGAGTATTTTCTTGTAGTGATATTTGTAATAATAAAATTAATTTGTAGTGTTAATCTTGAGTATATTGGCTCATTTATTTGCAACATGCGGTATCAGAGCCACGTTAGAGGAGTTCAAGCTCGTGACAATATATTATGTGCTATTCAGTTTCCGTCAACTAAGGGGAGATTATTGAGTTCACAGACATCATGCTTAATAAAAAATAATTGTGAAGCGCGTAAGGCTTGCTTGGTATGAGAAGGTAGTCCATGTCACAAAAATGGCAGATCTACAATTAGTAGGCAGAATGGAGAAACTCAATAATCAAAATTACACCACATGGAGAACATGCATGGAGTCGTATCTCCTAGGCCAAGATCTGTGGAAAATTATTGGCGGGAAAGAGGTAACACCACATGAAGAAGTTGGGGCATTACGTAAATGGAAGGTGAAGGTGCAAAAGGCCATGTACGCACTCAAGACGATGATCGACAAAGAGTTGTTGAAGCACTTACGAGACGCAAGCACTCCAAAACAGACGTGGGACACCCTTTGAGATTATTTTCCAAAAATAATGAGTTTAAGGTGCAACTTCTCGAGAACGAGCTACTGTCACTCAAACAAGGAGAGATGACGATATGTGACTACTTTAAC
>CACSLK010016728.1:2374152-2405971 GCA_902706635.1 Striga hermonthica
AAAAAAAAAAAAAAACAGTTTACTTGGAGAGGATTAATTATGTTTACAAATTTGGAGAGGATTGAAGTTTTTTGTGTGTAGCCTTTCTAGATTGATAGATTGTAAAAATATGCATTTTACTTTAAAGTCTTAAAAAGTATTAGAAATTCCAAATGAAATATGCCCTCTATATATATATGTACCTATCATAATTATATATAATGAAGTGTTTTACCCATGTTTTAGAATATTGAACCTGACCGATTGGTCCGATCAGTTAAATCAGGAACTGGTCAGGTGACCAATCTTGTTCACTGAAATGAACATGTTGCCAGCGAACTGGTAAAATATCGGTCAACGACAGGTTGAACCGGACAACACCGGTCGGTAGAACCAGTTAGAACCAATCCAGTTTATTTATTTATTTATTTTAGTAAGTTTTAATATATTTAAAATATTTTTAATATAAATAAAAATTACATATTTAGATATAATAGACATATTTAATATGTAAATGTAATTGATATATAAGTTAGTTATTAGTTAATTTAAGTATTTAGATGTATTAAATTATCTAAATATCTAATTAACAAAGTTTTTGTATATAACTATATTATATAATATATATTTAAAAATATTAATAAATTTAATAATGGTGCAATTGACCACTGATCAAACAATGAAACATTGAACTAGTGCCATGACCGCTCAATGACCAACCCGGTTATCAAAACTTGGTATTACCCTCAATATCTATAGTACGGTCAATAAAAAAAAAATAAGCCTCACCAAAACGCCTTGTTTTTTGTGGTGATATAGTTGTAGGCTATCCGATAGCCTACGTTTCCCACCCAAACTATTTTCAGTTTAATAAGGTAACTTTTTATTAATTAAGCTTAATCATATTTTATTTATTTTTCTATCATACGATAGTTATTACTAAAAGCAATTAATTATAATTCAACTAAATAATATATGTAAGTTACATAATCATAAAAAAATTATATTGAACTTTTTTCAAGCTATTTATTCTAAAAGTAATATTAGCTTTTTAATCGTATAATTAATTTAATGGCATAAAAAAACCCCTTTAAACAATTTATGTGATAAATATTGTTGTTTTAATATTTTTCTAGGTAATAATTTGTCATGATCTATCAAAGTAACAAAAAAATATGTTTGCTATATTTTATGCCCATCATTTAATTTATATTTATATTGTTCATTTATTAATAATCAAGTTTAAAAAATGTAATATATACATTATCTGTTTTATTATTTTAATATTATATATACACGCCATTTATAATACTTTATAACTTATATCCAGTTCTAGTGGGGAGGCAATTTAGACATGGGCCTAGGGCCTCCCTTTATTTGGGGCCTCATTTTTTAATTTTTTTTTTATATTATGTATTTGTGTTGGATTTTGTCTATCTAAACATATGAGGCCTCATTATTTTCTTAATATTATATATTTGTGTTGATCTTTGTCTATTTACACAAATAAAGGCGTTAATGCCTTAATGGTTAAATATGGACTTGACTCATTACACAAATGAAGGGGCTAATAGCAAAATATATAATTTGTGTGGGAAATTGAGGCCTTAAATATTTCATATTTTTTTCATATGATGTTCGTTCAGAACAAGTTGTTTGAGAATAAATATTTTTTGTAGTGATATAATTTTTATTTTCTTTTATTTGTTGTCCTCGTGACTAAATGAATGTAAATTATTAAAGATATACTATAACCCGAAGGTAATTTATCAATTCCAAATTCAAGAAAAGCAAGAAATTTTTTTTCAATTATCTATTTATTTAATTTTATCGTTTAAATTAATGATTCTATATGCAAATAACTCTAATTACCACGTAAATTCAAATCGAGAAAATTCAGAAAAGAAAAATTTGTCTAGGGTCTCAGAATTTCTGGAGACGACCCTTCTTATTTTTTTTTATTTTTTTTATATAAACATCCCAATGTGGGATGGGGGGTTGAGGCTACACCCTCGACCTGTGAATATAATGGCCCATAAAGGGCTAAAAAAATCAGTGGTCCACATCAATGTCAAAGATACATAGAGTACTTCAAAAACAGAAAAACAAAAAGTACAAGGATCACATAGTATCAAGTCCTCCTAAAAGGTCGTCCCGGTCAGAGGGCCTGGCATGGGGTCCAAAACGACAAGTCTAGTCAGGGTCAGGTGGTGGCCGTCGTCCGAATATGAAAGATGGGTACTCTAGCTGGTCCATCCGATTGAGTGTCCGAAGCCAGAGGGGAATGTCCTCAGGATGAAGGATGCGTCTCTGGGGTATAGATGCCTCCGTGCTAGCAAGGAAATCAGCGGGCCGATTCCCCTCTCGGAAAATGTGTGAGGCCTGGTAATGGATCGAGCGGAGGGTGTCTCTGATGCGCATAAGGGGATGCTGGATCTGTCATGAGCCCTGGTGGCCAGATGTCAAAAGTGTGATGACAGCTGCAACATCCATCTCTATCCAGATATTGGAGGAGATCGAGACGGCAATCTCAAGACCAATCTGGAGCGCCTGAATCTCTGCATCATAACTCGAGGAGGCCCGGAGTGGTCCATGGAAGGCAGAGATGAGTGCCCCACCATGATCCCTAATCAGGCCCCCTCCTCCAGCAGCTCCGGAGATCGAGACGGTCCTGCTTATATCTATGTATGTGTACATGATCAGTTACTAGTAAACCCATAAATTTTGATAACCCTAAAAGTATCTTAAGTTTAAAAACTTTTTAAAAATTTGCTTTGCTGTCATGATTTAGTTTTTTTTTTCTCATTCATCTTTTATTAAGAAAAAAGTATTAATCACGACTACACATTTTTTTTTTCAACTATTCAACTAACCATTATAATTATCTTTTATTTTACCTATTTTCAACATATTTTTTTAATAGTATAACACATACGCGCGATTTTTTCAACATGTGATATTAGGTTATTGAGAGTGATGTTAGAGCAAACCTGAAAGAATCAAGGATGGAATATAAAACAAAAAGGCAACCAGATTTTTTTTCATAACTCGTGGTTTCAATGTTTACGAATAGACATTGTCTTTGTTTTATAGCCAAATGCTTTGCACGTTTTTTTTTAATTAGTTTTTGTATTTTATATTTATTCGTTCACGTACATATGATCTTGTGTTATGTCTTACAGATTTTTCGGCATTATGTGTTTTTATATTATTTGCGTATTCTTTGTATTTTTTGTCAGTTTTAATATTATATTTTATTTTATAAAAAAATGCTGTTTTTGATGTTTTTGTTTGGAACTATCGTCTGGGCATGGCCAAAACCCACTTGGCCGAACCATATGGATCATGCTATCAACTCTCAGGTCGTAAGTCAGGCCTTGAGTCACCTGCACGCGGTGTGCTTAGGCATCGCGCGCACGCGGCAACAGGCTTCTACGTCAGGAGCGTGCCCTCGCGCCTGTAGTTTATGTTTTTGGTATGTAAATTTCAAGAAATGGCTTTAAGAAATCAGAAGGAATTTTTGGGTAAAACTAACAAAGTCGAGGCACGTGAGATACGCTCTCCTTAAAACGAAATAGCCTCGTATATTACCCACGGTTCACGGCTAACGCCTCCAAGATACAACGACTTTCGATTTGTGTATAGTGGTAACTCAAATACACAAACCTTCGGCGAACAATACTTAAGTTTCGGAACTCTCAAGATAGGAAAGAACACAAAGAACACAAGATGAATATGAACTTTGTAAAAAAGATGCAAAGGTTATGGAATAATTTGATGATTATGACTATTTCACTTCATGTGTATTTATAGATGTTATAACACATCTTCAGGGGGTTCAAGGCATCAAAAGACACCTTTTAGGACGTGCCCGGTGGATTAAAACCGATTAGAAACCGTACGAACAGGTGCGTCAGTGTCGCGCGCTCGTCGCGCCCGCGACGCCCTCTCACTTTCGACAGAAGCTCCGAGCGAAGTAGACTTTCGCGCCCGCGACGATCGCGCGCCCGTGACGAGTCTTGTGCGCAGAGTGTCGCGCCCGCGACGAGGCCTGGCTCGCAGCTGCGCTCCGAAAGCTCGTACGCGTTCGTTCGGACTCGGAATTTAGCTTCGTTTTTTCCTACTCGTCTCCAACGAGCCTTTCTACAATTCTATCATACTTAATGCATGATTATGAATTGTTTAATTTGTCCAAATATTAGTCAAACTTGAATATTATGTGAACCCTACAACATTTGAATTACTTAAACTCAATTGTTCAATATATAATACTTAGAATTAATTTCCTATTCACCTTAAAATGGTTTTGAGAATTTTCTAAGTCTTCTACTAACTAATAGTAGAACCATTAAGTTGGTACAAAATCAATTTTTCCTTACAGCACCCACGTACTTGCGCTACGCGCACACCCTGTTTTCATCTGCACCCAACACGCCGACGACGTGTGCTATACATGGACAAATCTGGATGGGTTTTTCTACCTCGGTCGAATCTGTTTAAATAGCAATTCAAATCATACTATCAGAGCATCCTTTGAACACACCAAAAACATCCCATGACCGATTCAAAAAGCCCTCGAACACTTAACAACTTGTTGTAAATAGTTTTCTTCGGACTTTTCTCCTTTTTTGCTTTTGGCTTGTACTCGAACTGTTAGAGCTTAATACCTAGGCAACTTAAGCTTGTGATTTTTATCAGTATTGTAAGTTTTCATTTCTCTACTCTTATTGCTGGCTGAATGCGTGTTTCAATTTCCAATAACCGAAATTTCAAGCAAGTATAAGTTAATTTCCACTTAGGGCTATGAATTTTTAATTCTCGTCTCAAATTTGCATTGGATGTGTGGTGCTCATACCTGGTATCGCAAAGTCCTCCAATTGGCTAGAATCGGCATGCTCTTGAGCTTCTCTGACAGTTGAATGCCTTTAGACTTGCAAATATCTCACACCGGAGGGATTTTCCGGTGAAGAGCCTCCGATGCTTAAGTTAGCTTTGTAGAAGATGAAATACAATATGTAAAGTATGTAGAAAGTGTAATATAATTCAGGGCATACCTCACTCTCTTATATATGGATATGATACCTTGTTGCCCAAGCCTGCTAGTGTGGGCGGTCCAGACTGCATGTTGGTACTGCCTAGGTTGCTCGATTTTGTTAGGCCATGTGGCTCTATCCACGTGGATTGTTTATTTTCTTTAACATTCTTTCTTATCCTTTAGTCTTCTTCATTATACGGTTTAACTATACTACCGACTCTGATTACCTCGAGGCAGAGTACCATTGATGTCAAGTCCTATTGTTACGTCCATCTGGTCGATCCTTCGGCCATATTCTTCTTCAGGTGGAACTTCAATCAGGCCAACCGCGGACCCTAATTCAACCAGATGGTATCTTGAATGGTCTTGACGTCTTCTTCGACTTGGAGCTCCTTCGACCTATGAAGTCCTCATTCTCCGTTCGACATGGTTGCTGAACCAGTTCGGTTTGGTTGCTCCTTCGGTCTCCACGACCTGGTGTGGTTATCCCATATCAATACTTGTTCGAATTGCTTGAATAAAATTTGCATTCAATATGTGGCATTCATACTTGTTCGAATTGCTTGAATATCATGATTAGTTGCTTGATGAACATCTAGTTTGGATTGATAACCTATAAACATGAAGCGGATAAGATATCCAACAATGATCCGAATAGGGTAGACATGTTCGTAATTGTATTGTCAATGAGGTCATTGGCTGGAATACTATTTGTCTATGTCGAACTCGTGTTTGTAATAGTATTGGGTATTGATCTCTAGGACTGTGTGGATGCTATTAATTATTCATTTAAGTTCAATCCCTTTTTACGATTGTTGTCAGCAGGGGCAGATCCTATTTGTAGTATTTTTTGGTAGATGGTAACCGAGCTACCCGACTCGGGTCATTCTCAAAGGAAGGCTGTTCGAAACTTCGTTCACTACCTAGTCGTCAATGTCACATAACCAAAAACAAGGTTCTAGAAATTATATTCGCTTAATGGGATTAGATTGCACGAAATTAAACTAAGAATCTAAGAGCAAATGATGAAGCATGCAAGATTAGGAAGAAAGATCGAAACATTAGTTGCACGGAGTATCCACAACTCAAGAAAACAAAAATAAACAAGAGAAAACATGCAAGCAAGGTGATCCTAGGTAACCTAACACGAGCTTTGTACACTACATCATCACGCTTTGAGAAAAGTCGAGACCTCTATACAAGATAAGCACTCATCGGATTCCTAACACACATATGCAAGCAATAAAAATAAAGCAAAGGCCTAAAATCGAGTATAAACACGTAAATCAAAAAACAAACTCGAAGTAGTAAGCCCTAAGCAAGGTACTTACTCCTATCGCATGCCCAGACGAAAATAGTGCGTAAAACTCGAATTTTGATAAAAAAAAAAAAATAAATAAATAAGATTGCCAGAATTTCGCTGGAAAAGTTGAGTCATGAATCTCCAAACCAAAACATAAAAATAAAAGGAGAGAAAATAAAGAGGATTTCTCAACTTAAAAGTTGGAAAATGAGCGGTGGTGTCCAAAACTACAAAGCACAATGTCTATTTATAGCTACACCACAAGCACACACTAAAAATATACACACATTTAATGAAATTCTGAAGTTCGCCGGTCTCCAAAAATGGTTCGCAACGAGTTTCGAGTGAAAAATGGCCTGACGGGCGCTTTCGCGGGTCGCGAACACAAGTTCGCTGCGAGTATGGCATTTGGAGCTGCTGGAGCTCGCATTTCACCGGGTGCGACACGGCTTTCGCAGAGAGTGCTAAGAAAGCTTAGTGCATGGCGCACTGTTCGCGGGTCGCGAAAGAAGATTCGCTGAGAGTGCCAAGGATTTGCTGTGGTGTGCGCCTACTCGCGGGTTGCGAACCGGCGTTTATTGCGAGTGATGTTGGGCGTGGGGCTCTCGGGCCTTCACTCGGGTGACTCAATCGACAATCTCTTTCTCTCGGAGGCTCGGATAGCTGGATCAAATGGCTCGGACATGGTTCGGCCGACTCGAAAATGTCTCGAAAATGTCTCATCTTCCCGAACTCCAACAATGAGGAGCTAAACAACACAAAAAAGACAAGAAAAGTACGGCAAAAACACAAAAACACACGAAAGAAATAAAACTGCACAACATATGATAAAATGGATAGGTCAACACTAACATGAACTTAAAAAGACTCAACTAAGGCAGATAAACACACAAAACTAAGCACAAAAACATAATAAAAAGATCCTTAAAGGATCTAAAATTTCAAGAACTTTTTTAAAGAGTATTTAACCATATTGAAAAATTTACACTTTGAACGACGATTAATAATGAACAACACATATGTTACCTATCTTTAAGGTATAAAATGGCCTAATGTTTTTCTCTCCATCATTAATTAATGATTTATTTTAGAGGTGGGGGTGGGGCCCATGGGTAAAGATAGGGTGGGAGGGTTGATAATGTCCTAAATACTCTCAACTGATTTTTTTTTTTTTTGTTAAATTATCAGATCTTATGATTCTTAAGATTATGATGTATTCTTATTTCTTTCAACGCGAATCATTATAACTAGAACTCATCCCTATATGTATATTACATAAGTTGGTACATATTTTTTATTTTCCATGGCAAATAAACAAACTTTTACAACTCGCAAAGAAGCAAAGGCAACACAAGCCTAGAAGCAAGAAATAAATTACAACAAGTCTTAATAACAATAAAAATAGAGTCCACCACATAATTAAGGATTGCAATCGTATTCGACACATCACATCTATAGACGTCCACCACATAATTAAAACCTAAAGGTTTTTATGTATATATTTAGTGGTAGCTATTATAAGAATATATCATCTACATAATCATTTACAGAGAGAGAGTATAACTGTGGAAGTATCTTGTATATGGAGTCCTCAATGATAAACTTAAATTCGATCAAATCCTTAGTTAGCGAGGTTAAAGAAGAGATTTTGTGCTCGGGCGATTATGATAATGTGGTTCATGAATTTGTATCTCATTGTTCGGCTTACGATACGGCTTGGCTGGCCATGATTCCCGACCGGGAAAATGGAAATGGCCCGATGTTCAAGAGTTGCCTTGATTGGATAGTCGAGAACCAGAACGAGGGAGGATTTTGGGGCGGAATCGAACAAGACGATAACCTACTCATGATCTCCATTGATGCTTTGCCTGCAACTCTTGCTTCCTTAGTGGCTCTCAAGAAATGGAACGCTAGCCAACATCATAGCTCTATTGAGAAAGGTAATGAAATATGTTCAATGTAGATTGTAGAAAATTTACATTTTATGACATTTTTATTTTTCTTTTCCATCCAATAATTTGAATAATATTTTTAGGAATCAATCTTACTTGATCCTTTTAATAACATTCAAATATAATAAAGAAAATATCTATTATATAATAAACAGTAAACAACATTTCTCCGTATAAGATGAAATAATAAACTTAAATTCCTGTGTGAGAATGATAAATTAAATTACATATTTATAAACCATTTTTATTTGAATATAAATTTAATAGCATGTGTTTGTATTTACTTTAAATATTATTTTTTTTACATCATAAAATATTTTGTTAGTAAATAATAATATTTTTCAAATATTCGATCTTACTTTTTTTTTATAATTTATTTCTGTAATTTTTTCTTCACCAACCGTGGTGAGATTTTTTTTTAGGTAATGGGATAAAATAGGTGAGCAATTTTATTTTTTATTTTTAAAACCAGTTATTTTACTTTTACTTAATTTTATTTTGAGTTATATGATCTAAATAATTTGAGATTAAACTTTCAAAAATTTATACAAGTTATACTTAAAGACAAAATCAAATATTTATAATGTGTATTGTTATAAATTCTAATGATAAATAAACATGTGTCATAGTGTCATTAAAAATATTTGATTTAAAGAAAAATCAAAATATAATAAACGTTATTAACAATTAAAAAATATTAAAATAATTTGACTTAATGAAAAAATTATAAATTTAAAATACTATAACCTACATATTGTTTTGAAGTTAAGTGTCGGTTTATGATATTTGTTTAACTGTTTAACTTTATCAAAATTTATTAGAAATTAAAATAATATATTGTAATAAGGTATGTGTAAGGTAAGAGAATGACAAGTATTTTTGCAAGTATAATCTATTATAATATTTGAATATGTTTAATTTTCTCCCCCTTAATTCCAAATAAGCACTTTAAAATGAGTGCTACTTTATAACGGGTGAAATAAATATACAAGTCATATGTTGAATTGTTACACATCATTAAGATAATAGTATTAAATATTTAAACACTTTTTATTGATCATTATTTCTTTCTTGTTTTTAATTTATACGATTTACCATTATTGTCTTGTACATCGCACGTGCAATGTACTAATATTTTAATAACTAATATCAAATGAACTTCAACTTTATATTTCTATGCAATGTACTAATATTTTAATAACTAATATCAAATGAACTTCAACTTTATATTTCTAATATGGAAATGTTGACGAAAAAAATACCCTTTCTATTTAAAGTACAAACTTCTTTTTATAGATATAATGATGACATCCCCTATCAAAACGTGCTGAGCCTAAATGAGACTCACATACTTCGTAATTTTATGTGGCAAAATTACATGCTTCGTTATTAGGCTTGGGTAGATTTTAAATACTTTCGGTTCAAAAATAATTGTTCCGAATTATCCCTAAATATATTGATTATTTATGATCCTGTTACATGTATAAATTGTATTTTAATATCATTTCTTATTATAACTGTTGAATTGTAAATGTATTTTAAAAGTTAATAACTTTTGTATTGTTTATCAGTTTTATATATTTAATATATCGAATTAATCATCTCTTGATGAGCTTCGATTTAACATCTATAATGTATGTTTAAAAATATAATATCTTTATGACAATAATAAAATTGTTTTCGAATATTAATTAGAAAAAAAAAATATTTATCAATTAATATATTTATATTTCAAGTAGTTATATGATATGAGTTATAAAAATTACAATAATGTAACACATGTAAGTCGCACAAGTAACAAGGTCGTTCTAAAATATATAATAATATATATTTTTTGTAAAAAAAAAGTCAATAAAATTTAAAATAATATTTCTCTTAACAAGCACTAGTGTAATACACGGGTATTAACAAACTACATTGAAATCATTGAAGGTTTGGGTTTTATCCATTCCAAGGTGGACGCAATCTTGAGTAATAACTACCAAAACCTGCCACATGAATTTATTCTATCCTTTCCCGCCATGATTGAATTGTCGATCGAGGCAGGACTTGATCTACTTCTCTCCCCCAGAGCAAGAGACATTGTAACCAACATTTTCATCAACCGACAACATATTTTGGAAATGTAGGTCACTTTTTCTTTATTTTTAAATCTCTTTCTCTCTCTCTATAGTTTTTTAATCAAACATAATTAACTATAGTTAATGGATCAATAACCAAAATTTGCAGGGAAGAACTAGAGGTGAACAAATCAAGTTACTACAATTCTCCATTACTTGCACACTTGGAGACATTGCCGTCCAAGTACTACTTGGATCGACTCGAAATCGTAGAACAATATTTGAGGCACGACGGGTCGTTGTTTCAGTCACCGTCAGCCACGGCTCGAGCATTTATGATAACCGGGAACCTTGATTGCATGATATATCTTGAATCTCTCGTTCGAAACTTTCCCAATGGAGGTTTGTTTTGTATTCGGTACTTGTTTTTTCATTTTTTGTTGTGTTTGGAATGGTTTAAGAGATGAAAGATGTCAATGTGTGCATAACTTTGCAGTACCCTCAAAATATCCTATGGATGGAGACCTAGTTAAGCTATGCATTGTGGACCACTTACAAGGGTTGGGTCTAGCTGAGCATTTTGGTGAAGATATTCAGAAAATCCTTGCCCAAGTTTACAGGTATATAGACTAGCAGTAGCTCTTACTACGTTTTGAAACAACCTATGAGCGGAAAAATTGGAGGTTTAGTCCTGACACGAAATTAGAAATAGCTCAGTAGTTGCATTGATTTTATAGAACACCCTGTAGTTGCAAAATAATAAAATAATATAAATAAACTAACTAACTTTTAGTCTTTCAGCCGACAAAAGCCGGTCAATTTGATCGGCTGATAAGTTGGATATGTTAGTCGGCTGTCACGTGTATCAAAAATAAAAATAAAAAAAATATCCACATCAGCAACCGGTCACAAAGGTTGGCATTTGTCCGTAGAACGACCAAAAGTAAGGTTTTCTTACAGTAACAAGGTGTTTTGTAAAGTCAACGCGATCACCAGACTAGTTTTCAATTAGGTTTCAATTATATGACTGAATCTCCAATTTTTTCACCTATGAGCTATTTAAAGCATCTAATAAGCAGTAAATCTCCCATTGTTTTTTTGGGGCAACCTATAAATTTCTCCATTTTCACATCAGTGATATATTATTATATAAGGTCGTATGAGATAGCTCATTGGTTAGACTGGTTTATCCTTCATACTATTGCAAAACATGCATGCAAAATGTTGGTCAAGTTTAAACAATGGTCAAACTTGATTGTTGTCATTACCTTGTTTATCAAATGCTGGATTCTCCGTCATCTTGATCTTCTTCAACACATTATTTTCATCTTATAGAATCTTCCACAAAAAGTGATAGTGATCATCAATACGATTAGTTCTTGCATAAAATACTTCATTTTTTACTAAGTGAGTAGCACTTTGACTGTCAGAATACACAATGACGTGCTTTTGACTAACTCCAAGTACTCAAGAGAACTTTAAAGCCAATTTGTTTCATTCACAGCTCTAGTAACCATCATATACTCTACCTCTATTGTAGAAAAAACGATCATTGACCGTAAAATAAACATTCAATTGATTGAAGCTTTTACAAAAAGTGTACAAATATCCAGTTGTTGATCTTTTTTATTTTTATTTATTCAAAATTACAATATCGAACTACACAACTACCAAATTCATCATGCTCGTAAGCTAATCCAACATTTATAGTATTATGAATGTATTGTATAAGTCATTTCTTAGCTTGCTAATGACCTTTACCGGATTCATGCATATACTTGCTCACAACATTAACTGCTTGTGAAATGTCGGTCCTTGTACACACCATTGCATATATAAAACAACCGATTGCATTTGCATGTGGATTTGTAGACAGGTGCTATCGTTTTTCATTGTCGTTTGGCAATAACTGGACGCTTAAGTTCAAATGAGGGGCAAGTTGTATACTTACAGGCTTCTTTTCTCTTTTATGCTGGAACATTGTAGTACTTTATTCAAATATTGCTTCTAAGTCAAACAAAGCTTGCCTCTTGAATTGTCCCAGTTTATCTCCATGTTGATTATTTTCTTAGCTTCCCATAAAAATTTCTTCTTGAACTCTTAATTCAACTTATCCTTTATATGAACAATCTCTACTTGTCTCTTTGATGCAACCAATATGTCATCCACATAAAAAGGTAAGTAAATGAAAGATTTATCTTGTAGCTTGCATAAACTGACACAATGATCATGTTTACTTCGTGTGTACTTATGCCCAATCATGAACGTATCAGATTGTTTATACCACTATCTCAAGGATTGCTTCAATCTGTACAACGATTTATTCAACATACAAACCCATTTTTCCTTCCGGCTGAGTCATTTAGACCTTCTCATTGTCTTGCAAGAACGTTGTCTTCGCGTCAAGTTAAGCTAGATCCAAATTCGACTGTCCTTCTAAGGCGAACAAAATTCTAATAGAAAAGTGCTTATCAATTGAAGAAAAGTCTTCACTATAATCAACTCATTCCTTTTGAGCATTACCATTAGCAACCAATATTTACTTGTATCGCGCATCATTCTTTTGAAGAAATCCATCTTTCTTTGCAAATACTTACTTGCATCCTATCGCCCTCTTGCTTTTGATAGTTGTGTAATCTTCAAAGTTTGATTTTCCTAGAGAGACGAAATTTCTTCCTTACATAGCCTCTCACACTTCTCATTAAAAATTTTGAATTGCATCTTGAAAAGTGAAGGGTATGTCATCATGAACAATTGAAAGTGCATAAGAAACCACATTCTCTAATCAAGCAGGTTGTTGAATCTCTTGTCTGGGATTTCTTAATGTGATGGGTAGATCTAATGATTCTAGGGTCTGAACTTCTTCTTCACTATCTGACGAATCCTTTCATATTGGATCGTCGATCATAGTTGGTTCTCTAATCATCTCATCTATTTTCACCCGTTTTGGTGTCAACTCCCCATGTTGGGTATGTGTCATCTTCATCATAACTTCTTTGTCTAATATAACATCCCTGATAAACATAGTTTTGCTTTTCTCAAGACACTAAATATGATATCCCTTCACGCTAGTGGTGATTCCCATGAACAAAGCATTTTTGGCTCTTGATTTTAACTTTGAATAGTTCACATGATAGTACGTAGAACATCCTATGTAAAGATCCATAGCCAGCAAGAGGTTTCTCGGACTATATAACCAATGGTGGTTTACCATCTTTTGCAGATGACAATCAGTTTACGATGTATTGCGCGTATGTTATAGCCTCGGCTCTGTAATCCTTTTCCAAACTAGCATTGGACAACATTCATCGAAATTTCTCCACCAATGTTTGATTCGTGTGCTCCATTTCCCCATTCTATTGCAATGTTCGTCTAGAGGTGAAGTGTCTAACAATGCCATTTATACGGAGAACTTCTTGAAATGGATCTTTGTATATTCTCCATCATTTTCCGTTCGTAGTAGTTTGATTTTTCTTCCTGTCTAGTTCTCAATTTGTGTCTACTATGTTATGAAAGCACCAAGCACTTCATCCTTCTTCTTCATAGTGAACACCTAACACGTCTCGAAAAATCATCACCGAAAGTGTCAAAATAGAGTCTTCCCATAATGATGGGGTCTTAGAAGGTCCCTAATCGTTCAAATAAACATAACGATACCTTCAGTATTATAAATAGTTGTTACAAACTTCATTTTCTTCTGCTTTCCCAAAACGAAATGCTTACAAAAGTCTAGTTTGCACATTTTGACATTTTTCAACATTTTTTGTTTTGCCAATGTATGCACGAATTGTTCTTCAGCATGTCTCAATTGCATATGCCACAACTTGACTAGATCGGTCTCATTGTTGGTGGAATATGCTACTGTTGTCCCAACTATCATATCACCTTTATAGTAATATTAGTTATTCCTCTTTATGTCTTTCATCATGATGAGTGAGCAGGATGTAGCCTTCATAATCCATCTCACAAAGTCACTAACAAGCCTTTGAATTCCAAGGCTCCTAATATAATGAGGTTTTTATTCAAACTTGACACGTACCGAGCATTCGTCAAAACTCTTGTGGGTCCATTATGGTTTTCAGATGTATTGAACCTATCTCGGTTGTCTTACAGGAATTTTCGTTACTCGTGTAGACAACCCATCGATTGATCTCTTTAAAATTGAAGAACCACTTCTTTATGTGACGCATATGATACGTGCATCCTGAGTACAAAATACATTCACTTGGATGAGATGATGAATGAGAAACTATAAATAAATATTTTGTGTCTTCACTTCCATCCTTGGAAACATATGCATCTTGAGGAGATTTGCCTTTCTTTTTCAACATCGGACAATCTTTGTTCTAGAGTCCTTTCACATAGCAGAAAGCACATCTTTCTTTGTTAGGCTTGGCTTTATTGTCTTCATCATCTATTCTTATTTTGGCTCTTTGACTGGCATCTTGCAAGTAACACTTCATCCACCGTTGTTGCATTATTCATCTCTCGTGGTTCTTCTCCCTCAACTCACAGCTATACAAAGTAAAAGTGGCCACTGCAAGAGTTACACCGCCTCTCATGGATTAAGATAGTCTACAAGTACTTGAACTCATCGGGAAAAGACGATAACAACATTAGATTCAAATCTTCATCGGGACGTCATAGTTCAACAAATTTGCAACCAACTAATTGAATGCATTGATGTGGTCATTATCGATGTGTCGTTCTAGACGAAGAAAACCAGCTGACAGAGCTATTCACTTAACAGAGATAAGATGCAATTCTCGCTTATTCATGATTAACTTATTTTGCCCGCTCTTCTTTAAAGGTTTATCCTCTAAAACCTTCCTCGGGTGTGGGCATGATTCACATTCTTGAATGCATACTTGTGCTATCTCGATAACCATGAACTGATTGTTACACATGCTAAGCGGTTGATATTCTTCTAGCTCTTACCGTCAAAGTCGGCTGGATTCTCTTCTTAAGTGATAATGACGACGCCTTGCGGTAAGAGACAATATAGCACTTCGCCTTTCCATATGGCAAATTGACGGTCCCATCGCAGATCTCCTGGCAATCTAACATTCGACAACACTGTCCTTGCCAGAATGAGTAAAGAGGATGATGCACCCTTGATATCCTCGCAGTACTCACCTTACCGAACGAGCCTAGGACGAACTCTCGACTCTGATACCACTTGTTAGGGGTATCACAACAAGTACATTAGCATAAGTACCCCCATAAAAATAGTGGCAGACACCATTACTAATGAAAATAAACAAACAAAAATCTATAAAAGACGGGGAAGAAAAAATAATACACAAAATTAATAAAGGAGTTCGATCATTATTTCCTAGATCTCTGGACACAGCTAATCACAGCGCCAATTCATTAAACTCAACAACAAAATACATTAAGGGTTAAATAACTCACAGTATTTATTAAAAATTTTCTCCTAAGATATGAGATAACAGAATGTTCAATTAATGCACATTCTAGAAATGTTGTTAGGAATTAGTTGGTTGATAAGAAGAGATTAGCTAGTTGTTGCAATAATTAAGGCTCTAGATTATACTTCTAACTACTATATATATGTATGTAATCTGTGAATGTATTGCACAAGAAGAAAAAGAAAGTAAGGAGAATTGAAAAGAAATCTGCTCCCATTCATATCGTATACTACTCTCTTCACTCATATAATTAAACCTTAGTATTCATTTAATAAATATTTTTCTTTTGGATACCAACAGTGGTAACAGAGTCTGGTTGGATCAATAGCTAGGCGAAATTACTTTCCAATATCCTCATATTTTTACATATCTTGTCAAAATACCCTACTTTCCTATATCCTCCTACTTTTATATAGCCTATTAAATTCTATAATAACCACTTCTCAAAACACCCATCAAATACCAATTCCTATTTTCTCCGGCGAAAATTATAACTATTGGTCCATTAAAATGCGAACATATTTTATGTCTCAAGGCCTATGGAATATTGTCGAAAACGGGTATACTATCCCCGTGACATATCCACTTTGTCTACGGAGGACGAAGAAAAATTCGACCGGGAGAAGGAAAAAGATAGTTTGGCGCTTTTCACACTACAAATGGCCAAGGCGGAATCTCTGTTTCCAAGAATTAGCGGAGCACATACATCAAAGGAGGCGTGGCATACGCTAAAGGAAGAATATCATGGTAGTGACATGGTACGTCATCTAAAATTACAAACTCTAAGAAGAGATTTGGAAAATATGAAGATGAAAGAATTAGAGACCATAAAATATTACTACACTCGATTAAGAGAAGTAGTAAATCAATTAAAACCATATGGAGACAAAATGGTGGTAGAAAAAATTCTAATTACCCTAGCAGCCAAATACGATCCTATCGTTACGACGACTGAAGAAACTAAAGATTTGGATCATTTGTCAGTGACTGAATTAATAGGTTCACTTGAAGCCTATTAAAAAAGACTGAGTATGCGTGAAAACGATACAGTCGAAAATGCATTTCAGTCAAAACTAAATTTACGGTCTCAGAATTCTAGAATTGGGGGGAGAAGATTTGGAGAAAATAATAAAAATAAAAATCAAGGTGGAAACAATAATAACAACAAAAAGGAAAATATCCACCTTGTGGAGTTTGTAAGATGACCAACCATCTCGAGAAGGATTGTTGGTACCGAGATAAACCACAATGTAAAAATTGTGCTAAAATCGTTCATATGGAGAAAAATTGCCGCATCAAAAGATATCTAGCAAATTTCTCTTAAGAAAATGAAAAAGGAGAAAATTTTCTATTCTATGCAACACATGCAACATCAGAAGAGAAAAATAATATTTGGTTCCTAGATAGCGGCTGCAGTAACCATATGACCGGAGATGAGAAGAAATTTAAAAATATTGATAGATCAGTTAAATCACAAGTTCGGTTGGGCAATGGAGATCTAGTAGAAGTTGAAGGAAAAGGCTCGATTGAGGTCGAGACTCAAAAAGGTACTCGTCTTGTTGAAGATGTGCTGCTAGTACCAAAACTTGATACTAATTTACTCAGCATAGGACAAATGGTGGAAACTGGAAAGAGGATACACACTACTCTTCAAAGATAATTCTTGCACCATTTATGACAACAAAAATAATCTCATAGTTGTAGTAAAAATGCAATAGCGGAGGAACTTTCCGCTCTGTTGGAAATTCATAAAAGTAGCACTAAAAGCTCAAGAAGATCAATCTTAGCTATAGCACCGAAGGTTCTCGCAATTCAACTTCAATGGGCTAAAGTTACTCCATCAGAAAAATATGATGAAAAATCTACCAGCCATCCAAATGAACGACAATCTCTGCAAAAAGTGCATGGATGGCAAATAACATAGGAAACAATATCATTCAAGCCAAGCAAGAAGAGCCAAATAAATACTAGAGCTGGTGCATACAGACGTGTGCGGACCAATGAGGACGCCAACCTTCGAGATGAACAGGTACTTCATCCTCTTCATTGATGATTATACAAAAATGACTTGGGTGTACTTCATGAAAGAAAGGTCCGAAGTCTTCTTTATCTTTAAGAAATTCAAAAGTTTTGTCAAAAATCAGAGTGGAAGAAGAATTAAAGTACTTTGGAGTGATCGAGGAACATAATACACATCCAAGGAGTTCAACAAATTCTGCGAGGATGAAGGAGTCAACCATCAGCTAACTGTCGGCTATGCTCCAGAGCAAAACGACGTGTCAGAAAGGAAAAACAGAACCGTGCAAGAGATGGCCAGGACAATGCTTGTAGAGAAGAACATGCCAAAAGAATTTTGGGTAGAAGTTGTATGCACTGCAGTCTATATACTCAACAGGTGCCCTACTAAAGCAGTCCAAAATAAAACTCCAATAGAAGCTTGGAGTGGACGAAAACCGTCAGCCAATCTTGTACGAGTCTTTGGGAGTATCTACTACGTACACATCCCAAAGGAAAAGAGGCACAAACTGGAGGAGAAGTCCGAGAAAATAATATTCCTCGGCTATAGTTCTCAATCTAAAGGATACATAATTTACATCCTCAAGACTGGAAAACTAATTATCAGTCGAGATGTCGAGTTCGATGAAAATGCTGCATGGAACTGGGAGAAAGAAAAAGTCGAATACCAAAATATCATGGTACCTGCATTGCGAAGGCAAAATATCATACCAGAAGAACATGAAAAGCACCTCAGGCTACACATTTTCACTTGGCTCAGGTATATTCTCGTGGTCATCTAAAAAGCAAGACTGTGTGGCGCAATCTCCTGCAGAAGCTGAGTACGTTGCAGCAGCACTAATAACCAATCAAGTTATTTGGCTTAGGCGTATTCATGGATACATAGGAGAACACCAAGAAAGTCCAACGAAGATATACTGCGACAACAAGTCAACGATAGCAATGGAGAAAAATTCGGTACATCACAGCAGGACCAAACACATTGCGATCAAATATAATTTTAATGACAAGCAGATAGAGCTCAAGTATGTCGCCACTGAAGATCAACTTGCGGATATTTTCACCAAAGTCTTTACCGCGACCAAGATTCGAGACTCTAGGCGAAAACTTAGAATTATCCAAATGAGCATTAACGGGGAGTGTTAAATTAATGCACATTCTAGAAATGTTGTTAGGAATTAGTTGGTTGATAAGAAGAGATTAGCTAGTTGTTGCAATAATTAAGGCTCTAGATTATTCTTCTAACTACTATATATATGTATCTAATCCGTGAATGTATTGCACAAGAAGAAAAAAAATGTAAGGAGAATTGAAAAGAAATCTGCTCCCATTCATATCTATACTACTATCTTCTCTCATATAATTAAACCTTAGTATTTATTTAATAAATATTTTTCTTTTGGATACCAACACAGAATAAAGTGCAATGAGACCTTTTTATAAGACATCTTTGGTACATATCCAATGTGGCATAAAAAATATTCTGAAAGATATCGAATTTTTAATAATTCTTGGTTACTCTTTTAAGACAAGCATAATAGTGATTCAAATTCATCAAAAACTTACATAATTTCACTTCTCATTTTATTAATTTATGTAATGTGCATTATGTCTGCAAACAAAATGATAACAAAAGTGTATGATATCTAATGTGGCATATGATGATGGAAGGATATTAAAAGTTAATGCAGGGCACAATCCTGTTTCCAAAATCATTCCTCAAATTTACATCTTGTAGGTTAATGTACATGTAAATTCCCTGCCAGATTTAATCCATTACAAACATGCATTTTACCTTGTTCAGTAATCAAAAGGATTATAACAATCTAGATAGCACAGAGATAAACATGGTCCAAAAGTTATTCAAAGATGCATTGGCTTTTCGGCTTCTGCGAATGCAAGGGTATTCGGTAACTCCAGGTACATTATGTTAGCTTCCACTATAGTGCTATATACGTTGTTAACAAAAAATATTGAAATTGCTCGAATCATATACGCAGGAAGCTTCTGCTGGTTTTTGCATGAACCCGAAATCATGGCACGCATTGAACATAACTCGGAAAGGTTCACTTGCGCAATGTACAATGTATACAGAGCCACTGATTTACAGTTTCCAAGAGAGGCTGAAATGGAAGAAGCAAGAATAATTGCTCGAAAATTACTTGAAAACATAAGTACCACAAATCCCAGTTTATATTGTTCGAAGGGGCTTCAGAATATGGTAAATTGCATTTGGGCCTAATCCTGGTTGCTTTATTTCAATTTACCATGCAAATTTCTTGTGGCAGACTAAATATTACTTCATGTAGATTAAGTACGAGTTGAACGTTCCTTGGACTGCTCGTCTCAACCATATTTATCATAGGAAGTGGATCGAAGAAAACAGAACTAGCCCTCTGTGCTTTGGGACGCCTCCTTTCTACCGGTATATATATAATTTCACATATTTAATTTTCTTTCTTGATTATAAGTAAATTAATATTGTCTTTACATGGTTTTTGAACATACAGATTATCCGGCTCCAAGAACAATAAGCTACTGCAGCTAGCAGTGGAAAACTATGAACTTCGACAAATGATATATAGACGAGAGCTGGAAGAACTTAAAGGGTATATATAGTTGTTTTTTTTTTTCTAAATCATATATATTATGTTTATTTACATTAACCTTACCGTGATCTTTCCAGTTAATAAGCTCTGGTTTTATAATAATGTTGTCATGAGAAAATGTACGCAGCTGGTCCAAAAAATGGCGACTTAGCGAGATGGGTTTTGGGAGGGAAAAGTCGGTTTATACGTATTTTGTAATGGCCACTAGCAGTTGCTTTCCTTTCAATTCAATCATGCGATTAGTCGCAGCAAAGGCCGCCATAATCGTCACTGTTGCCGATGACTTTTACGATATGGAAGGTTCTTTGACTGAGTTGGAAACTTTGACCGACGCAATTAGAAGGTTGGGCAAAAAATTGTACTTATTTAGCATTTTTTTCTACTTAGAGTGAGAGATTATGTTTCTCTCACAACAAGCAAATACATTTGCAGATGGGATAGCAGAGGATTAGAGGGCCATGGCAAGACCATATTTGAAGCCCTTGATGACTTTGTGAATGAAATCGCTTCATGTTCTTGCGGCCCTCAAGAAAGGACCGAATTTGTGACGAAATTACGACACCTTGTAAGTTCCTACAACATCATTTCTTAACAATTTTATTGCAGTACTATATTTTTCTATTTTTACGAATAACTCTTAATTAGTTATACTATTGGAAATACTCATCGTTGGTCGATTGACTCTTATTTTCGGATAGTGGATTGAAACCTTTGACTCGTGGATGGTGGAGAGAAGATGGAGCCTGACCGGTTACAAACCGTCCATGGACGAATATCTTTTAACCGGCATGATTTCAATAGCAGCTCACACGATTGCTCTTCCAACCACCGATTTCCTGACCCGAAACTCCACAAACGGACCGAACCAGGAATATCACGGCATCACGAAACTGCTCATGTCCCTTTCCCGCTTAGCCAACGACACACAGAGCTATGAAGTACTTACAACAAATAAATAGCACACTATGTCTCAAAAATCTCTCTTTTTTTTTTTTCCTCTGTTTGACTCTCAGGCCATATTAACAAACAAGATAATTTTTATATTTTTTTTTTCAGAAAGAAAAACTAGATGGAAAACTGAATTACGTCTTGCTCCATTCGGATAAAAACCCGAGCATGGTTGTAGCTGATTCAGTCGCCTACGTCCGAGGTATTATTCAGGATATAAGGAAGGAATTCGTCGAGCACGTGTACATGGATAGGGACGTGAACGAGTCGTTTAGGAACATACATTTGTGGAGCATGAAAATATTTCATTTGTTTTTTGAATCCGCTAATTTATTCGACAGCGAGACTGCGCTTGTGGATGAGATACAAAGAGCCCTTTTTGTTCCAATTGTTCAGAAACCGAGGCCCGAGCCTCTGTTAAGCCCCCCTGTACCGTTGACTCCTTTAAAGAACGTGAAGAATGTACGAGAGATTCTAGCTAGACTTCGTCCTGTCACGAGAGGTTTGGGCAACATAGGCTTCATCAGACCATCATTCGTGAAGAATTCATCAACTTCTTACGTTGGCAGAGAGAGAACGAATGCCATTGTTCCAATACAGTTTAGTTTATGTTTCATGTGATAGCTGAAAAAAAAAAGGATGAAACACAACTACACAACAAAAGAAAATCCGAGCTGCACACAAAGTCAGAAGTATATTTATTATGGTTTTCTTATTGGCATTTGTCATTATTCCATAACTGTATGTAGACTGTAGTGAAATTAAGCTCAGTTTGGCATAGCACGAGATGCTTTATTTGTCAGTTTAGCATAGCACGAGATGCTTTATTTGTCAGTTTAGCATTTGCACGAGATGCTTTATTTGTCGACAATATATGTTTTCGTGTTTCATCTCTTATAAGGCAGAGTTTCCCCTGCAAGAAACGAAGCGAATAACGCAAGGGACTCGCTCGGCTTGAATTGGGGCACAACATGTCCAGCTCCTTTAACTGTCACAAATGTAAGCCCATGGTACTCTTGAACCCATCCAGCAACCTATAGTTTACATCAAAACACACCTTGCGTGGTAAGGAAAATATATTTTTTCGACAATTTAATCCCGACACAAAAAGAATCCAACCATCATTTAAATATATTTTTTGTAATTTACTGATCACCTGTTTTTTATGGTACCAAGGTCGCCATGCCTCAAAGATTGGAAGTTTTAACAAGCTCAAACTATACCTGGTCGACAAAACGGGTACCCTACCATCTGTGTCACCACTGTGCAGGAGAAAAAAATCGTGTCACAAAACTTAGGCATATTCTTGTATATAAATAAAACCATAATGCAAATTCGAAAAACAATCTACCTGTAAACCCATATTTTGAGTTTTGCCTCTATGAGCTTCTTATATATGGGAAGCACAGATGGTTTTGAATCTGACCAGCCATGAAATAACGTCATGCTACATTGTAAATGACCAAATCAAATCAAGATCCGTTAGTCAATTCGCATTAAAAAATAAAAAAAAAATATAAAAAAGGCAGATAGTATAGAGAAATTTTTCGGTTAATAAGTTAATTACTTGCAGAGGCTCCAATTCCTGAGTAGGACTCCATCACTAACATGAAGGGCTTTCTGAACGTCCGGGCGATTGTAATATGATGTCACATAGTTATCCAAGCACGGGTCGTAACCACCCATGACTCTTGGCATCTATTGTCACATATAGAAATGTGATTAATTACAGTAGAAATAGGTAATATTGGAAGTGAATAGTGAAAAGCCGTAAAATTTTCTTGATGTTCGCATAAAATCAAGTTTTTGGTATGCACTTGCGAACAACTTGGTAGTACACGCAAGTGAATTATGACCATCATTAATGAATAGAACAACATATACCATCTTTGAAGAGCCTTTGCTTGTGACTAGACTCGACTTTTGATCCGAACCAGACGAGTTGCTGATGCAGGTGGGTGTGTAGAGGCTGTACATATCAATCTCGTTATACTGTTTAAACATTTCATCCACGGCCCCCGAACAATCAAGATTGTCCCACGTGTGATTACTGAAAAAATCGCACGACTGCTCGATAATACTGTAGGTCTGGTCCGACACGACCGCATGGCTCCACGCGTAATCCACCATGCCTTTCCAGTCCTCGGCATCGTGCGTTTCAGGATTTCCCAGCTGTCAAAATAAATTATTAATACGCCGAGATATGTATAAAAATGGTTACTATATATAATTCAATAAACATATATACCAGAATGCCTCTTAGGTTGATGAACAAGGAGGATTTTGTGTTCTTGTCAATAATAACCTCTGCTAGCTCAGGCACATATTTCCCTATTTGATTTATTCAGTAAAATTAAAAATATATATATGTTCATTGAAATATTTATATGCTGCCCAAAAAAGTGATTGGCATGAGATATTGATATTCTTACAGCATTATATAATTTTAAGGTAGATGTTACGGTCCCGTTATAGAATTATTCCGTCGAGGTTTGTAACCGTTAGATCAACTATCCCAAACGGTTACATGATGATCTAACGATTACAAATCTCTACGGAATTGTTCTGTAACGGGACCGTAGCATTTCCGATAATTTTAATTTTATAATATTATATATATATAAAACCTGCATAACTTTCGCCAGCAATGTAAAATGGTGTTGCACGATAGGAAGGGAACTTGAGGAACCACTTTTGGAGGAAAGCATAGGCATCCTGTGCTGCTCATTGAGGATACAAATACAGTCCAATTTAAAAAAAATATATATATATATATATATTTTTAAACAGTATAATATTTTTGGATTAAGGCATTCATATTATATAGTATTATGCTGACCTGTAAAATTATCACCCAGATTAACATAATCGCCGCTGGTGTTGGTGTACGAAAAGCCAACACCAATTGGAGATTCCAAGAACAGCAAATTAGCCTCTGTTGCAAAATTAATGATAAAATTATATACAATTAATCAGAAATATAAAATAAATAAAAATTAAATATTAGTTAAACATGTTCAATCGGTTCAACCACTGGTTCGACTAGTAACTATTGAACCAGTATTTTCGGTTCGATGACCGATTCAGTTTTCAGAACCTTGGCAGTAAGTACGTAGCAACAAAAATAATTGATTAAATATGGAATAAAAATAAAAAAAAAAATAAAGAAAAAATCCAAGCTGGTAATATAAGTACAATGTGTGTATATACGATATAGTTATCATTATGAAAATCCCGAAAAAAAAAAGAAAAAAAAAAGTACCTTTATTCCAAGAGAAAGGATTTAATTTCAAGTCACCCCCATTTTTATTGTCCACTAATAAAAACGGTCCAATCTCTTCTGATGCTCCATATCCCACAGAAGAACAACCAGGACCTTAACCAAGATCAAATTTTTAGCTAACAACATTAGCATGCAGCCGATCATAATATTCCCACGTAAAAAAATCCGTCCTAATTACCTCCATTTAGCCACAGCACTAAAGGCTTCTCACCGGGAAAATTTACGGCCTCGTAAAACCAGTAAAAGAGTGCTCGTCCGTTTTTCTCATTTACCGTGACGTGACCGGCATAATGCCGAAAACTTACGTCGGGTTGACCGGGAAGGCCAGTCACGAGATCCTTGACGGCATCCAGGTTAGATTCTTTTGTCGACCCGTGAATTTTTTGGCCGTCGACGGTTAAAAACAAATGCAAATAGAGAAAAAATATTAGTTTTAGCACAATATCCATTGTATTAAGAGGATTTGGATGTCTATACTATAGTATATGTTTTAGTGCTGCTCAATTGGAAGGACGAGGTTAATTGCTTATTTATACTTAGGTGTGAGGAAGATAAAGGGACAATGTCTTAGATAACTTGATTGTCTTGTAGTGATGATGTGTTGATAAGTGCTACATATATAGTCTTTTATAATTTGGTCAAATGTAAATATGATTATTAGGTATAATCAGATTCATTATTGAACTCGATTAAATATGGAGAAAATTAAGGCTTTAAATGTTTAGTTCCTTTATTGGTTTTGGGGGATTTGACTATTATCTTTCAAACATTTGTAGAAACTACAGTCTATTACTGACATTTAAAGGAATCACAAGAAACGTATGTGCGAGAGGATAAAGAGTACCAAATGATGTTGTGATGGAGGAGGCTGAGTGGGGGACGAGGAACAAAAGTGTGAGAGACGAAGTTGGCAAGAGAAGAGGGCCTCTTGAGACGATGGCCACGACCCACCACTTCCTCTGGGGGAGGATTGACAATGACCTCTGATCCTACCTCCAGTGTCAATGGTACGCGTTATAGTGAGAACCACCACATCATCATCATCATCGTCGGAAACAACAGGCCATGGAATTGAACTACATGTACGGAGGCAGCATCAAGAGCAGGAGACGTCAAATAAGGGAACCCTGATTCACAGAATTCCACATCACGTGAGACCAGAAAAGTGCGGTTGTCCAAGTCATAAACACCACTACAAAAAAATTGGTATATTCAAACGGTAAATCCTACGGTAATATATTCCAATGGAAATTCCAACGAAGATTCAAATGGTATAATTCCTTTTGAATGATTCGAACGGTAATTCCATCGAAAATATTCTATTGAAATGAGTTTTTCATTGGAATTTTAGATGGAATTTGATGATTCCAACGGCTATTTTTCCAATGGATTTTTACCATAGGAATTTCTGTTGGAGTTTGCAATTTTCGTTGGAATTCTTATTTCCACCTCCGTTAGAAAATCTACTGTTGGAATTGTCAAAATCCAACGGAAACTCCAATGAAAAGCACATTACAACGGATTATTTTTGTTGGAATTTCCGTTGGAATCAGTTATAATATATTTTCATTAAAATTTTCCGTTGAAATTTCATTATTTTTTGTAGTACTGCACACCACTTCTTTTGACCAGATGGATAGCCAACAAAAACACATCGACGACTCCGACTTGCACTGTCACCGTCCGTGTTCTGATTGTGCAAGTAACACAAACAGCCAAAAACACATAAATGTGCATAGTTGGGAAGATCTCCATACAAAAGTTCATAGAAAATCTTGCCAGACAAAAGAGGAGTAGACGTTCGATTAATTAAATAGCCAGCAGCAAGTACACAATGTCCCCAGAACTCAATCGAAAAATGGGCTTGAAAGCGTAGTGTTCGAGCAACATTAAGAACGTGTTGATGTTTGCGCTCAGTTCGTCCATTTTGTTGAGGAGTTCCGAAACAAGAAATTTCATGAACAATCCTTTGTTGACGGAAATAATCACTCATACGAATAAATTCAGTCTCATTGTCATTGCAAAGGGTTTAACCAATACACAAAATTGCTTTTTGACAAAAGCAAAAAATTGCAATAATGTAGAAGACGCCGAAGATTTTTCATCTAGTGAGAAAATCCAAGTAGCGTGAGAATAGATGTCAACAATAGTACAAACAATATCGAGCACCACTAAAGGTAGGAACTCTATAAAGTCTCCACACATTAAAATGAATCAGACTGAAAATGGAACTGCTAACACTACCACTAAGAGGAAAGCAAGCTCGAGATTTCTTCGCCCGACAACAAGCATCACAAGTATTATTCAAGACCAAGGAGCGAGACCCAACAAAAGGCAACTGACCAAGAACAGTAGAAGAGGAATGACCCATCCGCTGGTTTCACAAGTGCTGCATAACCGAAGACACCTCAAAAGCATTGGCAGTGATCGACACTCGAGAAAAACAACTGCTCACTCGCTCCAATCACTGTCCTCGAAGTGAGGTCCTGAATAGCACAATATTTATTAATTAATGTAGCTACACAATCAGATTGTTTCGACAACCGAGATAAAGATATCAAGCTGCACTAAAGACTGTGATGTAGGGAAGTGTACGAGTGAGAAAGATAAACGAGATACTCTCTCGTAAAACTCACAAAACTCAACAATATCTTATTTCATTCAAAATCAACTCCCCTAATAACAAAGCACAACAATCCTTTAAATAAGACTCTTAAACTAAACCCTAACTTATTCTCCAAGCTAACTAATAATAATAATAATAATAATAATAATAATAATAATAATAATAATAATAATAATAATAATAATAATAATAATAATAATTCTGCATCATTCTCCCCTGGTTGAGCAGGATTCACCCTCGAATCCGACACGTTCCCGTTGGAGACGTCCCCATGACAGAAATAGCCCGGGCGTTTCCCCCGATTGAACACGAATGTTGAATGCCTCACTTCCATGGTATCACCCCCTTGAAATTCATGGAAAGATATATATGCAACATCCACACACATAATATTGAAGTCACCGTGGGGACAATAAAACAACATCTGTTTGCAAGGTCGCAACAAATTTCCGTGGGAGAAAAGCTTGGGCCTGCATAATAGAAGAACTACCAATTCTTCCAACAACTGAATCTTAATACCCGAAACATGATAGAATTCCTCTAGCCCCAGAGGCTCCTCATCGAAAATCTGCAGACCGTTGTAGAGACGGCCCACTTCATCGGTAAAACGCTCTTCCACCTCCTCGGGTCCTTCATCAAACACAGGCGGACCATCGTACAATGGCCCGTCAACTTGCTCTTCGTCGAATTCGGAGATTTCTACACGAAAAGGGCCCTCCCATCGACCATAATTACGATCAAATTCCCAATCGCGTCGGGCACGATATCCGCCGACGATGGCAGCTTCCTCGCGCTTGCCTCTGTCGACGTGTTGATCATCGCCGTCCACGAAGACCGGGCCCCGTCGCTGCATGTCACGGCTGCCATATGCAGCGAAGGGGTCAGCCTCGACGTGCGGGGGTGAAAAATCATTGAAGGAATTCACCTCCGAGACTATCTCTTCGCCGTCTTCGTCGCCGGACGGTGGTTGTGGAGATCTCCAGCGGGGCGCTCCGTCTAGACCACGGCCTCCACGTCCACCGTGAATTCCCCCGTACACGCCCCAGTTTTCGGTGTCACGGTACGTTTTCTTGTCCCAAAACATGGTACGGATAGTTAGACGTATGTCCCCAATCTTCGCGGACAGATCTGCAATTTGACGACCCATCGTATCGAGCTGGCAGCCAAACCACTCGGTCCGGCTCAAGTTGTAGATGGCAGCGGCACGCCTGTCGTTTGCATCATCTTGTCTTCGCGATAACATCGTGAATCATGCTGACTTCTGATACCAACTGATGTAGGGAAGCGTACGAGTGGGAAAGATAAACGAGATACTCTCACGTAAAACTCACAAAACTCAACAATATCTTATTTCATTCAAAATCAACTGATTAAAATAAACTAGAGTGGGTTCATTATATAAGGCCCCTAATCCTAAACCTAACTTAATCACTAAGAAAGCTAAATCTAACTTATTCTCTAAGACACTTATTAGACATCCCCGAATTCGACGAAGAGCTAGTTGACGGGCCATTGTACGATGGTCCGCCTGTGTTTGATGAAGGACTCGAGGAGGTCGAGGAGCGTCTTACCGACGAAGTGGACGGTGTCTACGACGGTCCGCCAATTTTCGATGAAGAGCCTACGGGGCTAGAGGAGTTACATCATGTTTCGGGTATCGAAATTCAGCTATTAGATGATTTGGTAGTTCTTCTGTTGTGCAGGCCCGAGCTTTTCTTCCACGAAAATTTGTTGGGGCCTTGCAAACAAATGATATTTTTTATCCCCACGGTGACTTCAACATTACTGTATATATGTCTGATGGGTCTCTTCCCAGATCTGGAGCGAACTGATGAAAATGGGCTCAGATCTGGAGCGAACCGGTGAGGATGAGCTCAGATCCGACTTGATGACTTCTAAACTGCTACCGGACCGTGAGAACACCTGCAAGAACTCAACGCCGGAGGGGTTTCCGGCGTAGAGCCTCCGACGCTCAAGTCAATAAGAGAATGAAAGGAGTTGCTCTCAGGGAGCAGCAGCAATAGAAGAGAGTATGGAATGAATGGGAGTTAGGGTTTTAGGGCTACCTCTTCTTCCTTTTATAGGAGGGAAATTACCTGATGTGCCCGAAATGCCCTAGGTCGGTGGTCCTGAGAGGTCCAAATTGCCCTGGCCGATTCGTCTTCTCCTCTTGTTGAGTCACCTTCTAGATTCTTCTTTTCCCTTTGAAGTACCAGCAGGTTCGTGAAGAAAAAGTCATGTGGGGTCGTCGTCATATGTATTAGGTCGACATGTGAGGAGTCGACCTCTAACAGGGATAATTCTCTCTAGATTCTGATCGTAGTTAGAGCATACTGATTTTATTGCGGTCGACTTCGCCAGGTCGACTTAAGTACAGTCGACCTCGAAGTATCTGTGCGGGGTGTTATTAGTTCTTGGTTTGCTGTAGGTCGATTCCGCGAAGATTATTCTAAACACCTTGATGAGCCGACGTCGAGATATTTGCCGGTTCCTAGTTTTTGGGTTAAGGCCCTCGAGCCGACTTGTCTCCATTATGGCTATATCATCTAGTCCCCCCCGCGAAGTACTCTAAGCAGCCGAATGCTTAAGTGTAATTATAAATGATTCGATTTCCATGTGTCCTCGACTTGGATCATACGGTTTATTTCCTTGCATCTTACCTAGTAAGTCGATGGCTTCTCCTTTCTTTTTATCTGTAACTATCCTTAGGGATAAGTTTGACACTGACACCCCCTTTTGAATTTTGAATTTCGAAAATTCTTGAAGTGACGCGCGTCACATCAACCGCCGACTCTTCGTATTCCGCGCTTCATCCTAACCGTTGATTTCTTTGCTGATCTGACGGTCGTTGTTTATCTTTGTTTTATATAAATATAGTCGAGTCTTTCCCCAAAACATTTTTCACTTCTTGCATTCTCTAACTTCAAGCTTTCTCTGCAACTCCGGTGATCTCGTTCCCTCCGGCGAATTTCTATCACAACTCCATCGTTCAAGCTAATTCTCCAAGCCAATCATGAGTAAAATGGGTAAGTTCTTTTCCCAATTTCTGTTAATTCACATCTCCTTTTCCCCTTTTTCTTCTTTTTTTTTTTTGGGTGTTTGGTTTTGCTTGCTTTCTTAATATCTTGGTGTTCTTGATATGTTCTTGTTCCTCAAGTTTTCTTTTTACGGATTTTGTGCTGAACTTCCTAGGCGCACTTTTTTTGTTTTGATCTGATGTTTGTCTGGTTAATGATCGCTCTTAGTATTTGGTCGCTTACCGATTTCCTTATCAGGTCGACCTATACTGGTTTGTCCTTTCTCCTTTCCTGAGTTGTCTTATGTCGACTTATCGATATATCCACTAGATCATAACATATAATATCCTCGTTCTTTTTCCTTAGTCGACCGTCTACCAGTCTACCTTTATTTTGTTTGGCTTTATTTCCTGGACTGATCTTTGGGCTTCGATTTTTTTCTAGCTTCCCACTTCGACTCTTCCCCTGATTCACTCGACGACTTGATCGATAGAGGCCTCAGTCAATCCGATTCAGTCGAGATAGTTGGTTGTAGGACAACCAATGTTTCTCCTCGTTCTTCTTCTTCTCATGCCTCTACCCCGAAAGTCGACTGGGAGGAATATGATCAAGCACTTCTAGAGGGTGGCTTGGTGGAGATCTCGAAGAGTCCTCGAGGGGATTCTCCTCGCCTTGACCCATTTCCTCGAGGTATTCCCCTTAGGTTATTACAAATACCTGTATATATAACTAGCCCTGTACCTGTACCAATAATTACTCCCCTCGTTAATCCTCGAGGGGTTGTGTCTATAGCTTGTCCTTTGGCCAAGTTGGCCGTTCTAAATTCTTTTCGTTATGCCTCTGCAGATCGAGGGCTTCAGGCGATTTAGTGGGCTTCCCTCCGATTGGGAGTTGGTTGCTCCAGGCCCTGAAAACGACTTCGCCCGCCCTCCACAGGGCTGCCATACTTTCTTTATCGATCAAATTGTCTTCGGCCTTCGCTTTCCTATCCAAGACGAGCTCTTGTCGATAAGTAACCTGTATAGTATTCCAATAAACCAGTTTTCTCCCAATTCCCTTTGTATTATGATAGCTTTTATAGTCGTTTCTCGCATAGTGGTTCGCTATTTTTCGCCCGAATTTTTCTTCTACTGTTATAGCTATCGACTCCAGAAGGGTGCTCATTGTCTGGTTCGTCGATCCGGCATCTCCTTTCTCGACGACCTTTCTTCGAACATTACAGAATGGAAATCGAAGTTCGTATTTATTCGCCCTCCTACCGGCGTCTATCCTTATGTAAATAACTGGATAACCATAAAAGTGAAACAAAGGAAACGACCTCGATCTGCGGACTTTGAGAAGCTCTTAGAAGAGCTTAATAAGCACTCTTATAGTGCCCGTCGAATAATAAGAGATCGTGCTTTGGTCAATCATGCTAGGATTGTTATTCATGAGGGTCTTCCTCGCCTCGATGATCCGGCGTAAGCTATTAGTAGCCCTTGCATGCTTTCTTCGTGTACTATTTTTTCTTTTTGCCGATGATTGGCTCCATTTTACTAACGTGTTTTTTTTTTTTTTTT
>CACSLK010016728.1:2426813-2438001 GCA_902706635.1 Striga hermonthica
GGGGAAAAGAAGAACAAAAAATATAACGAAAATGCAACAAAAATGGTACAAACAGTATCGATTTTGGAAAATATGGTAACCCATCTTATTCTGTGTGGTACCTGATTTCGATCGAGTAATACCTACTTTTTTTCAAGAAAAATTGATTATTTCAATTCTGCTCAACATTTACCAAAATTAGTACCAGTCATAGTGTAAGTCAGTACCACATTATGGAGAGTTAGTACCAGATATCTTGTCCCTAGTACCACTTGTAATAAACACATAAGAAGACCAAATTTCGGTCGCAAATGATGCTTATACGACTCATGATCACTCTGACATTAGTTTATATAAGATTTTAAATGTTTTTGATTAAGTTTAATCACAAATTGGTCGTAAACTCGATACACTAATGAGAAAACACTACTACTAGACTTCATTTCATTGAATGACACACTTCATCTCATTGAAATCATACATGACTACTTCAAATTCTATCTAATGTTTTCAATTCCACTTTTTTTCATCCAAATCACGTGTGAACAATCTACATGTCATGGTAGACATGAAAGATTAAAGAAATCACATTTTTGATAATAGTCCCGGTTTTGAGAAATATGGTACTGCATCTTATTCTCCGTGGTACCTGATTTCGATCGAATAGTTCCTACTTTTTTGAAGAAAAATTGATTATTTCAATTCTGCTCAACATTTACCAAAAGTAGTACTAGTCATAGTGTAAGTAAGTACCACATTATGGAGAGTTAGTACAAAATATCTTGTCCCTAGTACCACTTGTAATGAACACATAAGAAGATCGAATTTCGGTTGCAAATAATGTTTATACGATCCATGATCACTCTTACATTAGTTTATATAAGATTTTAAATGTATTTGATTGAGTTTAATCGCAAAGTGGTCGTAAACTCGATACACTAATGAGAAAACACTACTACTAGACTTCATTTCATTGAATGACACACTTCATCTCATACAAATCATCATACATGACTACTTCAAATTCTATCTATATGTTTTCAATTTCACTTTTTTTCATCCAAATCACGTGTGAACAATCCACATGTCATGGTAGACATGAAGGATTAAAGAAATCGCGTTTTTTATAATAGTACCAGTTTTAGGAAATATGGTACCGCATCTTATTCTGCGTGGTACCTGATTTCGATCGAATAGAACCTACTTTATTTGAAGAAAAATTGATTATTTCAATTCTGCTCAACATTTACCAAAAGTAGTACCAGTCATATAGTAAGTCAGTACCACATTATGGAAAGTTAGTACCAGATATCTTGCCCTAGTACCACTTGTAATGAACACATAAGAAGACTGAATTTCGGTCGCAAATGATGCTTATACGACCCATGATCACTCTGACATTAGCTTATATAAGATTTGATATTTGGTTAATTAAGTTCAATCGCAAATTGGTCACGAACCCAACACAGTACTAATGGAAAACACCTTAATATACTTCAACTCATTGAATGGTACCAATTTATACGAAAATACTACCTCATTTTCTTCTACGTAGTACCTGTTATTGATCGATTAGTACCAACTTTTGTGACAAAAAATTGATTATTTCAATTCTGCTCAACATTTACAAAAAGTAGTACCAGTCATAGTGTAATGCAGTACCACTTTATGACAGTATAGTACCAGATATCATGTCCCTAGTACCACTTATAATTAACAAAAAAGAAGACCGAATTTCGGTCGCAAATGATGTTTATACGACCCATAATCACTCTGACATTAGTTTCTTTGATATTTGATATTTGGTTAATTAAGTTTAATGGCAAATTGGTCACGAACTCAACACACTAATGGAAAAACACTACTTAATACACTTCAACTCATTGACTGGTACCAGTTTTTACGGATATAATACCGCTTTTTCTTCTACGAAGTACCTGCTATTGATCAATTAGTACCAGCTTTCTGGAATACAAATGTAATACACCGATTAAAACTTCACAAAACTATTACCTATATTGCAGTATGAAATTTCAGTATATTGTACAAAAAATATTACTCATAAAGTGTCATTTACTACCCACTCTTTGGAATGAAGATGAGTACACAAGTATGGAGAGATTGCGTTTTCGGATGGCAAACTGGTGATCCCATTTGTATAACGATGCATATACTCTCCATTCACAATCCGCATCGCTACAACAAACGATGACCTTTTGCTTGTCATTTTTCCGATACTTAAAAGACCGCTTGTTTGCAATCGCGTAGTTTTTGACACTCTTTTGAAATTCGTCGGCCCCACTGAATATCTGCCCCTCTCATTTGATGCAAGATCTCCAAGAATAGATCGATTTATCTTGCAACAACTCATCTTCTCCCTCCGAGAAATCATCAGACTGTACGTTTTTCCGATCACAACCCTCATCGCTACAACAAACAATCACCTTCTGCTGATCATTTTTCCAATACTTAAAAGAGCGCTTATTTGCAATTGCGAACCAACCAGGGTATTTTGGACACTTCATGTATATCGACCGGGGCATTTTTGGTACTTCAAGTAGCTATTTCATTCTATACAAAAGAGATGAGTTAACCTAAAACCCTAACTTTCACTCTCTCTATTCATTTCTCACGGCTGCTGCTCCCACTGAGCAAAACTCTCTTCATCTCTCTCATACTGACTTGAGCGTCGGAGGCGCTACACCGAAAATACTTCCGGCATTGAGTTCTTGGAAAAATCGTGTTTATATAGGATTTCTGTGTATTTTTTTTGGTGATTTTTTGTTAGAGAGATTGATGAAGAAGGCGAGAAAAATTAGGGAGACATAAAGACCCCCCGCTAAGGCACCGCCTCCTTTAGATAAGAAAAAGAAACATCAAGCCCCTCGGACTTATCTCGATGATGTCCATCATCGGGGTATATATATGTATATTTAATGGGCCCGATATTATTACAAGCGGTGTTATTTTTGAGCCTTAACAATAAGATAAAACATAACAATTAATTTAATACATATCCACGTGTAATATTTTAATAGGCGATGCCAAAATTAGGTATCAACAGTTATATCTCAAAATAATTATATTTTAAGAATATTCGATTTGACATCCATATTGCACATATAAATAAAAAATATTTACATCTGTCATTATAAATAAATAAAACTATATTTATTAAACAAATAATTTGAAAAATATGAAGACAACATAAATTATTTTATCACAAATATAATAAAAATCTAATTCAGTAATACACCATAAAATAATCATTTTAATTCATTTTAGCATAGATTTAAAATTATATAAGAAAATTAGATGCAAAAATACGGACCCCATTTTGAATTAATTATTATTTTGTTAGTTATTCATTCTTTTTTTATATATATATTCATTATACATAATTTTACAACATAAAAATAAATTATTTAGTTTTTCTATTGTACAAATATTAATATATTTACGTACACTTGTGGTACATGGGTATCGTCCTAGTTGATATATATTCCTCTTGAAAATTAGATCGATCTTTGAATATACATTTTTTTAATAAAGTTTGATTTATAATTTAGTATAATATAGATTTAGTATAGATTTATAGATATAGTATAAATTTGAACGACAAAAATTATAGATTTATAGATTTAGTATAATATAGATTTATATGAAATAAAGATTAGTAAAAATATATTTTTTTTATTTAGATAGTTTATACAAAAATATATTTATATTAATTAATAAAAAATTAAGAAAAAATATTATTATGAGAGATAATAGTAGAAGATCATAAAAAGAAAATAATAAACAAATATATTAGAAAGAGAGAAAAAAATAAAAAATAATTAAAAAAGATTGTAGGAAGGAGAGAGAAACTAATAAAATAATGTATAATGTTAAGCGTTAGTGGGGTGATGTCATAACTTCATTTGTTTTTTATTTATTTTAAAGATGAGGAGTTAAGTGGAAGAATGATTAGAGGGGTAGGGAGTTAGAAGGAAAAAAATTTGAAGGGGGACTGAAGAGGAAGTCAGAAATTGGTTTAGGGATTTTTAAAGAACTTTCCCTATATTTAATTATAGTGAATTTTGAAAAAAATGTGGTGTGGTTAGTTGTTAATGAATATATTAAAATAATATTTGAATAAAATAATTAAAGTTGATTTGATGTAAAGTATGAAAAAAATGATTGAAAGTGATAGTTAGTTAAAATTATGTGAGTGGATGAATAGTGATTTAAAGTTGATGTGATGTGTAAGAACGATTGGTTGATATTATTTAATTATATTATTAATATTGAAGATAGTGGGGTAGAATTAAAGTTGAGTTAAATTTGAGTTTTGATTGGATTTTTTACTATTGAATTTATATACAATCACACCCTAGAAGTCCAATAAATCTATATTATGTTTTGTGGAATGACACCAATATTGATATAGCATATAAGAATAGCACGGTTCAACCGGAGTTAGGCAGGTCGTAAGTATGACGGAAGTACTAGCTCGACCATATGAAGTTAGGTGTGGCTCGACTCAAGTATATTTAGCTCGGCCTCTGGAGAACTTTCGGCCTATTGAGAAGCTTGGTAGCTCGGTCTGCCAAGTATGGGCTGCTCGACCCATTTAGAAGCTTCAGTAGCTCGTCCCGCTGAAGAGCATGGGTCGCTCGACTTATTTAGGAACTCAATAGCTCGGTCTGTCAAATATGGGCCGCTCGGCCCATTTAGAAGCTTCAGTAGCTCGGCCCTCTGAAGAGCATGGTTCGTTCGGCTTATTTCGGAACTCAATAGCTCGACCTGCCAAATATGGGCTCCTTGGCCCATTTAGGAGCTTTAGTAGCTTGGCCCGTTGAAGAATATGGGTCGCTCGGCTTATTTAGGAACTCAATAGCTCGGCTATTGAGTGATCAAGCTGATTTATAAAACACAATAATAACCCGGTGAAGAGTTGAAGGCCGAGCTGATGTGATCGTTATGGAAAGTGATTCGCGAGGGACACGTGTAGAGTCAGGATTAAAGAGAAGCAGAATGATCGGACGAGCAAGAAATGAAGCGTACGGGAGAAGCTAATAATTCAATATAAATAGATAGAATGATGAAGGAAGTCAGGTTAATCACACTCTAAAACCCTAATACTACCTACAATTACATAAAACTTTCTTTCATCATTTACTGACTTGAGCGTTGGAGGTTTAACGCCGGGAACACCACCGACGTATTTTTAGGTCATTGGGGGCCAAGCGGTTGAGGATCGGAGGAACGCTGGTTCGAGGTGCAAGAGCACATTAATTGGCGTCGTCTAGTGGTGTAACTATGTTACTCTACTGATTGTGAACAGAGCTAAGATTGAGGGGATGATCGGAGAAGAAGAGAGGTTGCAGAGGAGTTTGGGTGTCAACTTGGAGGAAGCTTGAGTGGCAGAGATGCCCCAGGGCGGAGGGCGATCGGTTGCGGGAGTTAAAGGTGAGAGTTTGATGGTTTCCCCTCATGTGACCTTGCAGGGGGTGAACCAGATCCCATCATCGGAGCTAGATCGGGGGATGGTGAGCCACGAGAGAGGTCAGTCGGTGATTGTGCAGATGCCTAATCAAGGAGTTGTGTCGGGAAGAGGTGAACTGGAGATGCGGGTGACTAGAACAGAGTTGGATTGCGTCATTGCGGAGTTGGTAGGGCGTTGGGGGCGCGAGCTCATGTGGTGTTACAGAGGCCAGTCGCTATGGTGGAGAGGCCAGTTGTGGCGGTGGAGAGACCAGCTGCGGTGGTAGAAAGACCAGCTTCGGTGAGGGAGCAACCAGAGTATGTGGTGAGGAGGAGCGCCAGCTGGATAGGCGGAGCAATATTTCCCGATGATGTCTAGGCCATTGGGAGGTGGTAGTCACCGGAGGGATGAGCAGGGGGAGGGGTCGGTGATGTCTCCGATGGTCCACAGGCCACCTAGAGACGTGATGATAGAGTAGATGGCGAACCAGATAAGGGAGCTCCAAGCTAGGGTGAAGGGTAGGCTGCAACCCAGGAAGCATGTCACCCCTTTACGGATAATGTTTGGGTGCCGAATTAACCCAGAATTTCAAGGAACCAAGCATATACTACGATGGGTCCTCAGATCCAGCTATGCATATGAGGAGCTTTGAGAATGTGGCGGTGTTACATCGATGCAGTGATGGGGTTTGCTGCAGGGCTGTTTTGACCACCTTGAAAGGCTCTGCTCAAGATTGGTTCCACCAGTTAATAGCGCGATCTGTCTATAGCTTTGACGCGTTTAGCTCATTATTTATCAATTAGTTCTCCAGCGCGAGGAAGCACGAAAAGACGTATATATCATTGATGAACATGCAACAGCGTGAGAATGAATCTCTCAGAGAGTACGTTGCTAGGTTTACGCGAGCATGTGTGGCGGTATCTACATCAATGGAGAAGATCAAAGCAGGAGGGCTCACGCGAGGGTTGAAGACGGGCACTGCAGAAACTCACTAGCCAAGAAACCTATTAGGTCTTATGACGAGCTGTTAGAGAGGTGCACAAGTATATGAACTTGGAGAAAACCGAGGCAGACTTTCTGGCGCATGATCGAGTTAGGGGAAGAAACAGGATGAGAAAAACAGACCGGAGGAGAGGAAGTCAAGGGTTAGGGAGCACATGGGTGATGATAGGGGGCGTATGGGGTTCAGGTACGAGCATTACACACCACTGACGTCGCCGAGGGGGCAGGTGTTTGAAATGTTGGAAAAGTGCGGGGGGGACTAAGATGTTTGGGAAGCCTCAGCCCCTACCTAAGAAGGCTGGAAAAATGTCGGTGAAAGGAGACCCTTATTGTATGCATCATCGTGACTATAGACACTGGACGAACAACTGTAAGGAGTTCAAGGATGAGATTGAGAGGCTTATAAGAGCTGGTCACTTGAAAGAGTTTGTTGTGCATGATAGGGAGAAGAGGGATGATACGGAGGGTGGAAAAAGAAGATGAGGCCGGAGGAGCAAGGGGAGAGGGCTTCCAAAAGGGGTGTGATCCATATGATAGCTTGGGGCCTGACGGATGGTGACTATAATGGAGCTAGACGAGCTAACTTGAGGGTAGACTGGGAGAGTGTAACGGAGGTCTAGATTGCTCATACCATGCTGGAGTTGAAGTTTGGTGAGGGTATTCTCAAGGAATGTTGGTATCTCGTAATGATGCTCTAGTGGTGACAGCGAAGATTGTAGGCTATGATGTGGAGAGGATTCTCTTCGATACGAGCAACTCTGCAGATATCATGTTCTATGACAGCTTCCGGCAGATGGACTTTGGTGTGGATATTACCCCGATCAAGACATCATTGTTTGGTTTTAGTGTGGTGGAGGTGGTGCCTCTTGGGGAGATAAAATTGACTATGGCACTGGGAGCTCATCATTTGAGGAAGGTGAAGATGGTTCGGTTCGTGGTTGTTAACGCGGAGTCGGCTTATAATGTCATTTTGGGAAAACCAAGCTTGAACTTATTCTAGCCGGCAGTGTCAACATATTCCATGAAAATAAAGTTCCCGGTGGGAGAGTTAGTGGGTGAAGTCACTGGGGATCAACAATTAGCTAGGACCTGTTACCAAACGGTGTTGAAGGCATGTCATAAGAGGAAGTATAGAGAGAAGAGCTCGAGCAAGGGTAAAGAGGCCAGAACTGAGATGGTTCCACATGATGAGCTGATGGAGATTGCCTTAGTGTATGGAGAGCAGGAAAAGGTTACAAGGGTAGGAAGGGAGTTGAGAGAGCGCATCAAGGTCCAGCTGGTGGCTTTATTGAGAGAGTACGTTGATATCTTTGCATTCACGCCGGAGGAGCTGGTGGGCATTGATCCTTTGGTGGCCGAGCACAAGCTAAACATTGACATAAGGGTGGGGTCTGTCAAGCAAAAGATGAGGCATTTCGGGGCAGAGTTAGATGTTGTTATCGAAAAGGAGGTCGAGAAGTTGCTTCAAGCTGGTCACATCAAACCATTACGACAAAAATTCATTCAGATAACACTTTTCACATAACGCTTTTCTAAAAAAGTGCTATGTAAAAAACACGTAACTCTTAGATAACACTTAATTTAACAAGCGTTATTATAAAAATAAAAATACATAACACTTCTTTCAAAAGTTCTATATAAGTCATAACACTTAACGTAACCTATCCAATTTCCGGAGTGGCTCTCCACCCAAGTCATGGTGAAGAAGGCGGAGAACAAGTGGCGTATGTGCACAGACTTCAGGGACCTTAACAAAGCATGCCCAAAAGACCAATATCCTTTTCCGCGCAATGATCAGTTGGTGGACTCAACGGCGGGCTGTGAATTGCTAAGCATGATGGACGCTTCACAGGGATACCATCAGATACCATTGGCTATGGAGGACCAGAAGCGGGTGAGTTTTGTTACATCAAAGGAGACTTAGTGCTATGTTGTTATGCCTTTTGGCTTGCGCAATGCAGGGGTAACCTACTAAAGGTTGGTGGATAAGATGTTTGAGGGACAGTTGGGAAAAACATGGAAGATTATAGGGACGACATGTTGGTGAAAAGCTGGAGAGCGGATGATCATGTAGGGGATCTGAAGGAAACTTCAAGATATTGAGGAGGTACAAGATGAAGCTCAACCCAACAAAGTGTAAGTTTAGGGTGAAAGCGGGGAAGTTCATGGGATTCATCTTTCACCAGAGTTCGTCGCATCTTTATTTTGTTGAAGTTCACTGCACGACATCTAAAAAACAGAGAAAAAAATCGCAGGAGAAAGAGAGGGAAATTGTGAAAGAAATAAATAAAACTTCTATTAAATATTTGAACTCCCAAACTCCCATGTTTTTTTAACGACATTCAATCACAGGAGAAAGAGAGGGAGAATGGCCTGAATACAAAATTAACAGTAGGTTTAGGAATTTAAATCCAAAACTCCCATGTTCTTACGATATTCAATGGGTTAAATAAAGATGTGAGACTAGGGTTACAAATGAACCGAGCGACTCGCGATCCACTCGCAAGCGCTCGAGTCAAAACTCTACTCGAGATCGAGTTTAACCTAACTCGAGTCGAGCTTGAGCGGAGCCCATATTTTGCATTATCGAGCGCCTCGTAGAGCGGCTCTAGATATAAATTGAATTACTAAAATACCCCTTATATATATTACAATAGTATATCATAGGTTCTTAATGGTAATTTTATTTTTTCACTTAAAAATTTTCTAGCTGGACTCGAGCATTTTGATTTCGAGTCGAACACGAGCCGAGCTCAAGCGATTGTACTTTTTATCGAGTTGAGCTCGACCTCGAGCAGCTTAAAAAAAAAATCAATCCTGCTCGATAAGGTTAATACTCGACTCAGTTGTAGCCCTAGGTGAGACCTATTACTTTTCATTTTAATGGTTGTCTGACATTAAATTGAACAAATCCAACAACATTTAAATGGCCTCCATTAATATCGATGCGGATGCCCTCACGCAAAATTGCAAAATAAACTGAAGTATTATTTTTCTAAATTTTGGTAACTTAAGACAAATTTTTAAATTATTACAAATTATGTCGGTGGCATGTGAATAATATTTTCGAACATATTTTCTTACCTGGTCGCATGGCCCGACGTTTGTTGCTCCAAATCTGAGGGGGGCCTTAACATTAAAAACCTTCGACTAATGAACAGTGCCTTGCTAAGTAAAATGAGTTGGATTTTACTGTCAAAACTCGACTCCCTGTGGGTGCGCATTCTTCGAGCTAAATATGGTATCATGTCTTCGGCTGATGTGGTGAACATGCATGGTCGACCCAACTCAATGTTATTGCACGTCATTGTGGACGTGTGGCCGCACGTGGTGGCTGGTGCGCGGTGGGTCATTGAAGATGGAAGAAGGGCCCGCTTCTGGCTCGACCCGTGGCTGGGTTCGGTAGGGCCGCTTCGAGCCTTGGTGACTAGCGACCCGCCTGCGGAGACCCTTTCATGGATGGTGGCCGAGATGGTCGATGGGGTTGGTGACTGGAGATGGGGTGTATTTAAAGCTTTCCTCCCCACCGCCATTCTCCTCCGTCTTGCCGCCATGCTTCTCCCGCATGACGCGGCCGGTGAAGATCGCCTGATATGGGGTGCCTCCTCCGACGGTAGGTTTACTACAAAATCCGTTTACCACTTGCTCTTACGTAACGGGACCGGCAGTCCTTCAGCTCTTTGGAAGCTCGTTTGGCGAGTCCAGGCACCACAAAGGGTCCGCAACTTCTTGTGGATAGCTAGTCGAGAGCGTCTACTCACCAATGTGGAGAGAGTTCGACGACACCTTTTCAACTCTGTGAATTGTGACTTATGTGGCCGTAGTGAGACAGTGATCCATGTGTTGCGCGATTGCCCCATTGTTAACGACTTATGGCGGCAACTTCTATCTGCGGTCTACGTGGATGTCTTCTTTACGCAGCCTCTGCGGGCATGGTTTACCAATAACCTCACCAAGTCGCGACTGGGAATTTATAACAACTGGAGTAGCCTCTTTTCGATCGTGGTCTGGCGAGCTTGGGCTTGGAGGAATGACCGCATTTTAAATGGTCGAGCCATGGGATACGAGGCGAGACGAGAAGAGGTGTTGTCCCGACTGGATACCTACGTACATGCGATCACGACATTTGCTAAGCCTGAGGCGGATACGACCCGCTTCGAATCACGCCTAATTTATTGGTCCCTGCCGGATCCGGGATGGGTCAAACTTAACATCGATGGCGCATTTAACAGGTCTTCTGAGCTCAACAGCACAGGTGGTCTGATTCGGGAAGAGTTGGGTAGATGGGCTGTGGGATTTCTTATGAACATAGGCTACTGCACGATCACCGCGGCCGAACTGTTGGGTCTTTTCCAGGGCCTGCAGCTTGCATGGGACAGGGGATCCGTAGCTTTCTGTTGGAGGTTGATAGCCAGTGTGTAGTACAGATGGTCCTTGGATCTGATGGTGTCTGTGGGGCGCACGTAGCCTTGGTCGCAGCCATCCGCCAAATGCTCCACAAAGAGTGGCGTATTAGTATTTGACACGTACATAGAGATGCCAACTTTGGGGCCGATCATTTGGCGGGCTTAGCGGCTTCTTGTCCGATTGACTTTCAGGTATTGGATACTCCTCCTAGTTTGGGTGAGTGGCTCGCGCATGATTTAATCGGGGTATCGTATCCCCAGCACGTCCTAGTCTAGCACTTAGGCCTACAGCGGCCTCTTTCATTGTACCAAAAAAAAAAAAAAATTGCAA
>CACSLK010016728.1:2455793-2467928 GCA_902706635.1 Striga hermonthica
ATATAGGCGGAGGCGGGCGGCCGTTCTCGTGCGGCGGGAAGCGGCGACGACATTGTCATTTTCGGGCAGACTCCGTCGACGGCAGCAGCTCCATGGATCTTCCCGTCGTTACCTTTGTGTGATTCTGAATGTGTAAACGTGTTCACATGTTGTGTAGTTGTGTTTTTGTGTGTGTCGCTGGTGTAGTGTGTTTATGTGTATGTGTGTGTGTGTGTGTGTGTGTGTGTGAGAGAGAGAGAGAGAGAGAGAGAGAGAGAGAGAGTGAGAGAGACGTGTGTGGATGGGTGTGTGATTTGTCGAGGTGTATGTGTGTGTGCGTGCGTGTGGGTGTGTCTGGCATGTGTTGGATGTGTGTGTGCGTGTGTTTTGTGTGGAATGGTGGTGTGGCATGGAACCCGCTGATTAATGTGTTGGTTGAATAATAATGCTAATGTCTAAAATACCCTTTAATAAAGGTATAATTTTTGTATTTTTTTAGGCATTAAATCATCCCATCTAAAGATTACGATTTATTCTTATTTCACTCATTGAGAACCATTCTTATGTGAACTCAACTATATATATATATATATGTATAGGAAGAGGTTCAAATGAGAACCAATCTCTAGTGTGAGAACTAAGAACTCATCATATCCATTGATTACATAATTATCAACGGTCTTGATTATATAATACATTATTTAAAATTACCATGATTAATTATGTATGTCTATTATTGTCAAAATCATTGTTGTTAATTATGTTAAGTGCAGATTTTAGGGAAATGAATTGGATCTTTTTTTTTTCAAATTGTAAGAATTACGCAATTTACTTTCTTTACTGTAATTTTATACTTTCTTCGCCCAAAGAGATCATATAGTAGAAGCATGGAATCAACATGTAAGTTCTATAATTCTTATATTACAGAAGAAAGTATACAATCATCTTGTATTTGTTCAAGCATGGAATCAACATGTAAATTCTATAATTATTATTATATCAGTTACTCATGATTTTTATATAAAAGAAAATCACTACATATTTTTCTTCTTTTTTTCTGTAATGTCTGTACATTTTTTTATTTAGATATTGGCTTGCTTATAAGAAAACCACTACATATTTTTATGCTTTTTTATTGTCATGCGTATTGGCAGGCTTATTTCATTTTCCTTCTTCAAGTCTCTAGATTGTTTCACAATAATTTATTTTCATGGGCATTGTGTCAAAAATTAAATTACTACAATACTGGAAATTATCTCGTGTCTCAAATGCAGGCGAACTTGGAAGTGGTGATGTTCAAGTTGAAATATCCACCGATGTGCCTCCGCGTTTCGTACCAAATTGCAAACCTGAATTGAAGCCGTTTATTGGGAAACATTTCAATATTTTGGATGATGCTTACGAATTTTATAGGCAATACGCAGCTGAGTGCGGATTTGATATTCGTCGTTCAACTAAGAAAAAGTCATCGGACGGTTTCTTAATCAGGAGCTACATTTTATGCTCCAGGGAAGGTCAAAAGAATTATTCACATGAGCATACAGATGGAGATAGTGACATTATTAAGAAACGAAGAAGAGTTTCTAAACGTATTAACTGCGAAGCTAAATTGATTCTGAAATGGGCTGGCCAAAAAGGGTATGTTGTTGATAAGTTTGTTGAGTATCATTCTCATCCTTTAGCTTCCCAAGTTCATAAACATCTTATGCGAGTGAGCAGAAATATGGATGTCGGTCACCAAAACTTTGTCTTGAATTGCGCCAGAGCAAATATTGGACCTATGCGATCCTACAAGTTATTTAAAGAAGTCGTGGGTGGATACTCAAATGTTGGATGTACTAGCACTGATTTTAAAAATTTTGCAAGAGACTTGAAAGCTTATGCTATAGGGGTTGATGCCCAGATGGTTTTAGGAAAACTATTTAGTAAGCGAGAAATCTGTTCGGCCTTTTTTTTTGAATATGATGTTGACAAAGAAGATAAATTAACGCGACTATTTTGGGTTGATCCAATTTCAAGAAAGAACTATGCCTCTTTCGGTGACGTTATTTCATTTGACGCTACGTACTCAACTAACAGGTACTTGTTTTTGCTATGTTAGCTTTTTCTATTAATTTGTCATAAACATAGACATACAATTTAAGTTTATTACCTTGAAGACATTTTTTTATAAATTGTGTAGTTGTTTTTAGCAGCATGTGTGCTACTTTGTACAGCGTATGATGCTACTTTTAACAAACTGTCATGCTATTTCAGTGATCGACTATATCATGCTATTATACATTCTAGTAGTTTATCCGCCTGTCTTTTTAGCTATTTTCTTAACAATAATGTGTGTTTTCATAGGTACAATATGATATTTGCTCCTTTCACTGGAAAGGATAATCATGGAAAATGTGTGACCCTTGGTGCTGGATTGCTGTCAAAAGAAGACGTTGAATCGTACTCTTGGTTGTTAGAGAAATTCAAAGAGGCAATGGGAGGCGCTCCTCGCATTATTGTGACGGATCAAGATCCAGCACTTAAAATTGCTGTCGAACGATCATTTCCAGAATCTAAGCACCGGTTTTGTATGTGGCATATTATGTTCAAAGTTTCAGATAAGGTACCGTCTCATTTAAAAAAAGATGGCGACTTTAGGAAGAAACTAGATAATTTGGTTTGGTCAGAGAAAGATGAACCAACAGATTTTGAGGGCGGATGGAATGCGTTGATGGATGAGTATGATATGAAAGATAATGTTTGGTTTAAATCAATGTTTGACATTCGACATTTTTGGATCCCTGCATTTTTTAGAGACTTTCCAATGAGTGGACTATTCAGGACAACCTCTATGTCTGAGAGTGAGAATAGCTTCTTTGGAAAGTATGCAAACCCATATGCTAATTTACTTGAGTTTTTTATGCATTTTGATAGTGCATTGGATGCCCAGAGGCATGTCCAAGATCAGATGAACATGGGAAATGAGTCTTATACTCATCAGTTCAAGACACCTTTATTGATTGAAAGACATGCTGCTGATGTATACACATCAACAATATTTGGGGAAGTACAAAATGATATCGTTGCTGCTTGTTTTGATTGTCGAGTATGCAGTGTTTTAGTTGGCCAGAGAGAGTCGGTCTACGAGATTGATGATGGTCTCACTGGAATTTCTAAAGTTGTTTATGAGAGAAATGAGAACACAACGACATGTACTTGTAAAAAATTTACGAGAATTGGTAGATTATGCAGCCACATATTTTTTGTGTTCAAAGATTTGAAGCTTGAAAGCATTCCTGATAAATATGTAGTTAGTCGCTGGACAAAGCATGCATCATTGAAACCAATATTCGTCGTGGATGGTGAAGTAATCGACCAATGTGTTGCTATAGAGGGTCGTAAATCCATCACTAACCAAATTTTTTCAGAGTTTTACTCGTGTGTTGGCATGGTTGAAGGTAATATGGAGTTAATGAACGGGTTACTACGTTGCCTAAAAGATCAGAAAGAGCTGATTGTGTCAGTTCAAGGAAAGCAATCAGATCCTGCCATGAAAAATTCTTTATTTGAGAAGTATTACGGAGCTCCCTTGCCAAGCGAAGTTGAAGTGCTACCCCCGGCCCCAGTGAAAAATAAAGGTAGTGGAAGTAGATTAAAATCTAGGAAGGAAAAGGCTATCGAACGAAGCAAAAAGCCATTGCGTATGTGTAGTAAGTGTAAGCAGAAAAGTAGCCATGATGCTAGAAATTGTGATAAATTTGTCAGTTGATACATGAGACAATACAAGAATTGATGTATTATTTTTTTGAAGAATATATTTTGCATTGTGTTTCTTTCTTAATGGTTTTGGTTTGCACTGTCTGCGAATTTTTTGTTCCTAATAGTTGTGTTTCTCGGTGTTTATATAAGTAATGTCATATGCTTATGTTGTGTCAAATGAGCAGTATGAAATGAAATCACTAGCAATGAAATAAATGTTTGATAGCATCGTTTTAAATTATGAGTTTGGTTAAGAATGTCATGTAGCATAAAACAACGCCTTACTGGATGTAGATTCTTTCTCTATGAAGAAATTATATTGTGGAGGATCGACTTACTAACAGTTAATTGCCGAGCCCGAAAGAGCCCGAAAACACCAGTTTCACTTTTCTCGGTTTAAAGCATCATTTCGTGGAGTGTGTCTTCATTGTTAGGTGTTGCCGATTACAGACAATTTTATTGGAATAGACATCACTTTACCTCATGTTGGTTAATAGCCAGAGGGATAGCTATTGCACTGGCTAAAAAAAATTATTGTGATCTAAAATTTAAGAAAAGTAGCATTTTTTCTTATTTAGCATTATATTTTTTTATGTCTTGAAAGGGTTTTTTTTCTTGTTTTTAATTTTTAGTGGCATGAATGTGCATCTGCTTTTTTTCCCCCTATGTGCATTTTTTACCCTGTTTCTGGAAATTTTATATTTTATTGTAGATTACCTAAGAACAACCTTGTGAGGCTTGCACATACTATCATGTAAGCCTAAAAGTGAGATTATCTTGAATCCAGGAATCCAGAACAGTCTCAATCTTCTAGTTAAGTTATATACCTCAATGACACCACTTGACCATAGTATGTGATTGTACCAGGACACTATACATTTACTGGTTATACAATATTTTTGTTGTTCATTGCATATCCTAATCTTGCATTTTGTGTATGAGTATAATAGATTAGTTTATTTTATTTATCATGTGGGACAACGATTGATTTATACAACCAAAATGAAGGTTTTGAGATATTATTTCATATTGGCATTATTGAATGAAATTATTAGCACTAAAATGAGTGGTTGATAACATCATTTACATTATTTGATTGGTTAAGATAGTCATGTAGATTCAAATATAGCATTGTATTGGACAATGTCCCATAATATTATATTCTTATTAACTATCTGCTATCTTTTTCTTATGATCCCATTTCTATTTGTATTAATAAATTCATTTAAAAAAAGCAAACAATAAAATAACATGTATTCAAAATTTGTGAAATAATAAGATACTCCCATCAATTCAAACTTTCATCAATCTCTGCACCTAATGTGCTCAATGCAAAATAATGTAAATAATCAAACCAATTGTTCAAAACACCTTGCTATCTAAGACTAATAAGGTCACTGCTCATTATGTTCATGACTGATCCACAACTTCTCAACATCTATTGAACCCCTAGCTTTTGCCATTCTATAGTGGAAATCTGCCGCATTCAAGTTGTGTTCCTTGTGAAGGTTGATATCAGCTGACAAAATGGCAGCGCAATACTTCGCTCTTAAGTACTTCAGTTGGTCTGCACTATTCTTTCTCAACCCAACTTTCCAGTTCTTGACGCCATCTCCCATGTAGGTCTCCATGTGGCGCATGACGTAAACTCCGCAATCAATTAGATTATTCTCTAACGCCCATGGGAGTTGCAATCTTTCAATTTTTGCTTTCTTTAGGGCAGCAGATTTGCTCATTAGCCCCTTCAAATCCAAATATTGACAGACCATCATAACCTGTAATTAAATTTATTTAATTTTCAAATTATAAGTGAACAACTAATAAATAAATACAAAAATTTACAAAGTGTAATCACATTTTTTTTTCTGTTTACCAGTGTACTTGGTATATCAATAGCACCATTTGTTGTAGAAGTTGAATTGTCAATCAGCACAATGTTCAATTTCTTCAGATTCAGACACATGATGTAGTAATGCTCTTCTTGGTATATAGGAAAAAAAAGCTGCATTTTATTCACAAATATATTGTCAAAATTTTTCCTTATTGTGATTTTAGATAAGCATGAGTTGAGTTCATACCATGTCAATGTTCTTAAGCTGCTGGCCTGCCCTTTTTAGTTGTTCTTTCATCATGTCATAAAACATGATACGTCTCTCTCCGATGCTCTGGCCCTTTGTTGGGTTAACGATAGTGAAAGCCTATCCATAGATTTGATAATAATTTTTTTTTTTAAAAAAAAAATAGATAGTTACTCAGTTATTGCACTGCTAATATATCAACTTTAATGTAAAAATTAACATAAAAACTTACACAAGTATCGACTGTAAAAAAGAATCTTAGTGGCGAGCCTGGTGACCTTAACAACTCCAGGTTATTCAAAACAATTGCCCATATGTCTACAACAGTAGTGCTCACAAATAGTGATGGTCTAATTGTTAATAACTCTCGTCTCAAACACTCAATGTGACCACTTGAGAATACTGCTTCATCCCTGTCAAATATGTTGAATGGTTAATGATTAATCACATACTTCTGTAATTATCAAGTTTCAGAGTATACATTTTATCCACGTCGTCCAAAATCCAGAAGCATAAATCTCTCTCTTTTTTGTTGAACTTAGATGTGGCTGCTAGCACGCGGGTATAGTATGGTGATAACAACTTCTCGCTTTTTCTTACATCTTTTTTATTTCGCCGCTCCATACAGTGGTTGGTTGAGGGTAACATTTCCTGTGATCACAATTACATTTCAATTAAAATTTTGGAATGCTTCACACAATCATTAAGCATGGGTGGAAGAAACTAATAGCACTGTTTTTTGCAGTGTACGTTGCTAACATATATGCATTTAGTGCTTTTTTTTTCCAATCTATTATGCCAGGACATTAAAACTAAAATTGGTAACAAAAAAATATCATCTCAAGTACCTGTTTTTCCTTTCCTTTGAATTTTCGTTGGTCAGGCGTATCACGAAAAGTTAATGCCTTCATTTCATTGATATTATATGGCTCACTAGTATTAGTAGCTGGACTGCATATCAATCTCCATTCCCCTCCGCTATTGTGACAACCCCGCATAAGTGAATGATTCTCGTGTTCAGGATGTACCATCATAGAAATCTATAAAATTATTTTCATGCACCGAGAAAAGTATTAGAATATTACTCATAAAGTTTTTTAGGATGACTATTTGCTTAATCTGTCTCTTATTTGTTTGAACTATCGACTGCACTGTTAGGAATTTTTTTTAGAGAACATTACAATAGGGCTATCACTATTATCCTTTTCCTGCCCAACCTTAGCCACATATATTGCATAATTAACAATAAATACTTGCATCGAAATATATACAACAATAGACAAAATATAACATAACTATCAACAAATATTAGAAAAAAGACTATGCACAAACAAAGATAGCACCATCTGATTTTAAAATTAGCACTATACGCGAGTAAGATAGCATCAATGGATGCATGTGATATATTAAACTTCGCCTTTCTCATTTCACATACCAGGTCAATATAGATATAAAACTGGTGATTAAGAAATTTCATCTCAGTTACCTGTTGTTCCTTCCCAGGCGTTTCAAGAAATGTTACTTTCTTTTTTTGTTTTCCATTATCTGTCGCAGGCTCACTAGTACCAAAAGGTGGACTGCTACCACTATTATCATTTTCCCGCATATCCTTACCCACAAATGTAGCACAATTAACAATAAATATTTGCAATGGAATATGTGCAACATTAGACAAAATTTATCACAACTATCAACAAATAATAGAAACAAACCTAAGCAAAGACCAAGATAGCACCATGAGGTTTTAAAATTAGCACCAGACGCAAGTAAGATAGCATCAATGGTTGCTTGTGATCTATTAAACATCGCCCTTCTCATTTCTTAATCAAAGACAATATAGATATGTAATTGGTGATTACAAAATTTCGTTATCAGTTACCTGTTTTTCCTTTTCTCTGGATGTTTGGTGGTTAGGCGTTTCAAGAAATGTTACTTTCTTTTTTTGTTTGCCATTATGTGTCGTAGGCTCACTATTACCAAAAGGTGGACTGCATATCAATTTCCATTTCTTGTTTTCAAGCTGCACGAAATTAGACATCTTTAAAATTATTTGAACGCACCAAGACAATTAATAGAATTATGTGCATAAAAATATAAAGGATAATAACCTGTTCCCTCTTTCTCTTATTTATTTGATTTAGGGACTGGCCATTTGGTAGGAAAACTTCATCTGAGAACACTTCTGCAGGGCTATCAATCTTACCCGTTTCCCACACATCCTTAAGAAAAAATATAGCACAATTAACTTTGTACAACATTAAAAAAATAGCACAACTATGAACAAATATTAGCAACAAGACTGCATAGCCTAAGCCAAAAATATCTCATACTTCTCAATAAATACTAGCACTTAAAGAGTTTCGTACTTGCCATAATTTTGATTATCAAGTCATATGCATTTCTCAGTGTTTTAGTTATTATAACCAACATGTTGTGCTCTCTCTAAAAAATTAAACAGACCATGATCACAATTTTAACAGACTGATGCATTTTTTTTTTACCAAATTTGATGTTCTATGCCAACACAATATTATATATATAATAGTTGTTGCTTAAAAACAATTCAGGTATATATAGCATAATAAACTTATAAAAATTGCATAATACAAAACATTTAATAGCACAATATATATATTTCAGTATACTTAAATTGGTGTCCATTTAAATCATATTATCATAAATATGCTAGCAAGAATTTATGATCAAAATTATAAATAGAAAATATTATTCCAACCACATGTTTTGATCTTTACCATGTTTGTCTGATCTGCAATCGTGCCTTTTGGTGTTTTTTTCTCTGCGGATTGCATACTCCTAGAGGTCACTTGTGGTGAAATCAACGTGCATGGCTGATCATTTTTTGTGACAACCACATCGATCTTATCAGCAAATTCTTGAGTCAAGCCCAGGCTGAAACTTGGTATGTCATCCTCAGATTTCTTGAATTCGTCTCTTTTCATGACTGCATTCTCTATTTCTTCAATTATGGCTAATGTTTCCGGGTCGCTCCAGAATGCATCATCTAATTGTGAGCCTTGGTTCTGAGATAAAGATGGTTCCGTACCATTATGCAAGTTATTTTCAGTTGATCTGCAACCCAACAATGATCCTGCTGTATCAACCACCATCTTATAGTCATAGTGTTCACTAAGTTTATTAGGTGCCTGCTCGACCACCCTCAACATGTCAACTATTGCATTGGCAACCATCTTGCTTTTTCTTAAAAATTCAGTCATGAATGATTCAGCTGCATCTAAATTGGCATTGCCATCAAGATGGGTATTTGGAGCTTCTGCCACCATTTCTAGTGCAAATGATGCCTTTTGAGCAAACTCAACGTTTTCATAGACCAAGCCTTCATTTGATTTGTGCGGATCGCTTGGGTACCCACCCCCAAATCTGCCAGATCTAATTTCGGTCTTCTGCCTTTCTCGTAGTATTTTGTCTGTCCAACCTTTTACCAACGGCAAACATCTAGGCACAATTCTTTTGTAAATAACAACTCGATCGACATAGAACATCTGCATTATAAAAAATACTTATTAACAATTATTGTTTCATTAAAAGAATTGCTAAAATAATAACAGACGTTGCTAAAAAACATGATATTCATCAATGTCATTTGTTTTTCACATTACATACTAATAAGCTGAGAGACGTACCAACAGAAAAAAGATCGGCCCGTTGAAACTTTTTTTCTTGTTTTTGGCCCAAGTCAAGTGATGGTTAACCAAGCACTCCAACACATAGTCACACCAATTGAGATGTCGGGCAGCACTTGTATTGTTGAAGTGGGACATTATTTGCGGTAAAATGTATCCAGTACCTGATGTCTCTATCAAGCATGAGGTGAGAAGAACCAAAAAATGTCGAATGAACCATATGCCCCCATCCTGATTGGACAACATTTGTACTGACACATCAGTGGGAAGAATTTTCCTCTTGTCTTTAACGAATTTCCCACTCCACTCTTCAAGTAATGAGCACCATTCGTGTTTCCTTTTCTTTTGTATAGCACTCTCACCATTTGGAAACCCTAAGACCAACGCTACATCTTTAGATTCAATATGCAGACTATATCCATTTTGTAGCTTTATCTCACATGTCTTGGGATGAAAATTATCTAGCAACCAATATCCCAATTTCCTTGGTAATTTGTTCACGCTTAGATGAAATATACTTCCAAAGCCAATCTCATTAATTGCTTTTTTCTGTGCGGCATTCATTTTCTTGCAGGAACTAACCAACACCTGGGGGCATGTTCTGCTTTTGAGTTTGTCATAAACATGTTGTTCCTCATCATTTTCTGAATAATCACTATCCGACTCATCTCCGCTCTCGTCATTATTAACTACATAAGTAGCACCACCACCCACATTTTCAGCTTCTGTGTCATTGGCTTCATTCATAGTTACTTCAGCTACGTATGGTACACCGTTATGCTCGTAGTTTACCAATGAATCACCTTTTGCAAAAAAGTAGGAATGACATGTGTTCAAGAATTATTTCATAAAGTTTATTGCTTCATGTAGGGAAAAAACTAGCATAAACAGATACAAAAAACTCAAATACATTCTTATTCATATTACCAAGATTTAATATGTAAAACAAACCCATGAAGCCAACATTATATTTGAATAGATAAACGTAAAGTGTTATTATTGAAGCAAGTGTATTGAATAGCATTATCACAAATATAACTTAGCACGATTATATATTCAAAATAGCCCATATTTATTAATTAATTAAATGCAACATTTATTAAAAAATTGATACATCACAGGGTCATACAACAATATCAAACAACATCTGTCTACAAGCATTTAGTCAAACAAATCAAATAAAAGAGTTAAAGATACAGATAAAGAAGATGGCGCCTGAAGAAACGTGTGTTTCAACCTGCTGCCACCTTTTTATATACATTGAAATAATGATTTTGTTCCTCTTCTAATGTTATATAATGCTTTTGGATGCAGTGAAAGAATTAACTACCAGTACATAAAAATAATAACATAAAATAGTTGATGCACCTTTGCTAAAGACGATTGAGGTTGTTCCTAATCTGGTGACCATTTTGGGTGCAAGGTTTTCCCATTTCTAAATGTTACAGTTCATATAAAAAGGTAATATGCAACAACTTGACATAAAATTAGCACACTACAATGCAAAAGTAGCATATTTTATATACTAATATCATCAATCTCATAGTGTTCTACAAACTGATATTATATTCTATATACAATGCAAAAGTAGCATATTCTATATACCAATGTTCAACAAAGTTGAAAATAACAAAATATTATGAAAGTACATATCAATATTTGTATTTTTCAAATTTCTAAAAAATAAATTTCATAAAAAATAGTAACTTGCAACAATGTGCCAGAAAATTAGCAAATTAAAATGCAGCACGGAACATATACTACATACTAATAGCATCACACTTAAATTGTTAATCAAGCAAAAAATTCTTCAAATACAAATTAAACAAATCATTATGATTTTTCACACATGTATTACATATCACAATTAAAGAAATGCTTAGTCAGTCTCTTATTAAAGCAGCACTAACTTATTCTAAAACAAATGAAGTTTAATTGCTATAATTTCCAAGCAGTGATTCAAAAAAAAAAAAAATTATCAATATGCTCTTTTGCGTATATATGTGCTCTTTTTCCCAAATATGACTGTAAAAATTATCAGTTTTTTTTAGACAATGCAACTGCTATCACTGAAAATGTATAAAAGAAAAGAAAAATCTCACCTTTCAAGCGTCCAACGGTGTACAACTTGTTCACGTGCACTTTTGTTAACCCTGTTCAAAAGCTACACCACGCATCTGCCGGTGTAATTCCGGCAACGAAACTTGTCACGACTGCCGCAACGATTTATTATAGGGGTTTTTTATTGCCAGCAAAGATCTGTAATCGTAGCAATAAAAGTGCAACAAGATTATTTTTTTTCTCATATTATTTTGCTTGATTGATTAACTTACCTTCTATGTGACTGTTCGGTTCCCTCAAATCCGGATATTTCCTATTACAATGAATCTCAACATTTCATTGTTCCTAATTTACCCTGCTGCTAATATTAAATTGATTTTTGCACTTTTGTTGCCACTACAATAAGGTCCAATCCACACCGTCCAACCTACAAAAATGAAGGGCTGTTATTAGTTCCTAGTTCTCACACTAATAAGGGTTCTTATTAGAACCCTTCCCTATATGTATATATATATAGGGAGCGGATCAAATGAGGTCAGCTCTTAAAATGCGGACACTAACCTAGCACAATCAGACAACTAACCTAGCACAATCAGACAACTAACCTAGCAGCA
>CACSLK010016728.1:2485112-2496154 GCA_902706635.1 Striga hermonthica
CGAGTCATGGCGGTCACAAGTCTTCGAGCGACATGATCCCTTCCATGTACCACAAACCATTTCTAATTCAACTTTACTTTAATATGGAACAAACTATTCGTACCATAACCATAAGCCATCCAACTATTATGTATATACTATAAAATCGAATATCGATAATGATGGTATTATATGTGAAGAATCAAACATCTTTGATTGAATTCAATAAGTGTCAAATCAATAATGAGCAATTTCATTCAGTATCGGTCAGTCCAACAAGGCCCCATTCGTTATTCCCAATTTTCTTTATATGCCTTGCAACGGCTATATGGAATAACCCTTTAATAGATCCGCTTTCATACAAGTAGTACTAGGATGCTCAAATGACACTTTAGTCCTTCACTTCTACTTTTACGACCAAGTATTTCAATTTTATGTGATTCACACTCTTTGAATACTTGTCATTTCCTTGAAATATTATTGCTACAAAACTACGTTAATTCTTAGCGACTTGGACAAGATGTCGACATTTCCAAGTCCTAAGATAAAGCATCGTAGCCCTAAATTTTGACTTGTGGCCTCAAAGCATACCACAAACTCAAACTTAATCGTGGAAGTCACGATGATGGACTTTGTTCCACTTTTCCATAATCTTGCTCCTTTTGACATTATGAGCAAAAGTCTGAATCCGAGTATCCAATTATAACAAATAATTTGGATCTTCTTTAAGTTAGCATGTGTTCTTTAATGCCTTATAAATATCTTAGAAATTTCATTGCAGCATTTAAATAATCATTTAGGGATTACTTTTATATTTGTTTAACATACCAACAACAAATATGTAATCAAACCTAGTACATGTTCGTCTCCTTTAAGACTCCTAATCATTTATATCTAAGAAATTTTCTCCATCACTTTTCATTCCATTTCACCTTTCGGACATTTATTTTAAACTAAATGTGTCCCTTTTATGAATTGGAATTATATGGAACAACCATCCATTATCTCTCAAATAAAACCTTTTATGGGATAAAACTTTTAGTCCTAGTAATCTATTCCAGAATATTTCTATTCCAACTACCAAGTACGTTTCATCCACATCCTTTATTTAATAATTTTCAGAGAGATAATACTTTAATTCGTGCAACATGTCCACAATATTAGCAACTATAAATATGTCATCGACATACGAAACTAAAATAACAAATCTACTCCCACCGACCTTAATATAGATACACCGATCTACGGTATTCTCTACAAAACTATAAGCAGTGATGATATCATTAAACTTAAGATACCATTGACGAGAGGCTTATTTTAGTCCATATATCGATCTATTCAACTTACACACTAACGTTTCATCTCCTGTGATCTCAAAACCTTTTAATTAGTTCATGTAGATCTCCTTTTAAATTTATCATTTAGAAGGTGATCTTTATGTCCATTTGATAAAGCTCAAAATCATACAGAACCACCATTACCATTACAATTCTCAAGGAATCATTTTTAAAAACGAGAGAGAATGTTTCCTTGCAGTCAATGCCTTCCTTTTGGGTAACCTTTAGCAACAAGTCTAGCTTTATATCTCTCAATATTACCTTTAGAGTCATGTTTGGTTTTCTAAAAAACCCATTTACACCCGACTCTTTTAGACCCTTCAGGTAATTCTACTAAATTCCAGACTTTATTGTCATCCATTGACTTTAATTATTCTTTCATGGCATTGATCAACTTTACCAGAATTTTCACTTTTCATGGCTTGTGATTCATCAACCAACGGTTGTTCTATAATTTCTTGATAGCTGGTGGCCGATTCATTATCGAGTGAGTTTGGATCTTTTTGTTATTCATCTAAGTTACATGACGGTAATGTAACTAGAATAATAACAACCATTAATGGACTCTCGGGCTTGGACTGTTCAACTTGAGTTTCTTTGACATCCAAACTTTGCGATTCCAAACTCCCACTGATTTGATCATTTTAAATGAATCGAGCATTGTTGGAATCAACTATTCTCGTACTATGGTTAGGGCTATAATACTTATATCCTTTAGAACTTTTAGAATAGCCAATGCATAACCACTGACTGTCCTAGGAATAAGTTTCTTTTCATGTGGAATATATACTTTTACTTCTGCTTGACACCCCCAAACATGAAGCTGCCTCAAACTAGGTTTCCTACCCCTCCACAGTTCATAAGGTGTCTTAGGAACTGCCTTACTAGGAATTCTGTTTAGCAAATATGCAGTAGTCTTTAATGCATACATCCACAAGTTAATGTTGAATTTACTCAACATAATCCTAACCATATTCTTTTAAGCATGATTTATCATCTCATCAACACCATTATGTTGAGGAGTCTCAATTATGGTGTATTACACACAAATATTTCAAATCTCAAGAAACTTTGTAAATGGACTAGGACATTATCCTCTTTGACTGAACTTACAATAATATTCACCGATCTAGGGAGATCTCACAACTTTTACTTATTTATCTAACTACCTTTCCATCTCATCATTGTATATCTTTGGATAGTCCAATGATTGAGTCATTTCATGTAGTAGATAAATATAACCATAACGTGAGAAATCATTTATAATGGTGATCAAATACTTACATCACCCCATGAAGGGATGTCGAATAGACCACAAAAATTTAGTGTACATAAGTTATAAGATTTTAGTGCTCCTATCGGCAGATCTCTTTAATGTATGTCCAGTTTGCTTTTCTTTAATTTATTCTACACATACAACTTGATCACTAAAATCCAAATGAGAAATGATTTGGTTATTCACCATTCTCAAAACTTTTCTTCGGATATGTGACCTAATATTTGATGCCATAGGAGAGCAGATTTTTTATTATGTGCACTACGTTTAACTCCATACATAAGTAGTTGCACAGAATCAAGCCACCAAGTACTATTGGGAATCCTTAATAAATCTGATTCACAACATACGGAATTAATGTATGTTTTCTTTTCAAATCAAGATTTTATTTCGGGCAATCTTTCATGAGGTGGCCTAACTTTTTACAGAAATAACACATCGTTTCTTTAATGATTGGACCTGCAAAAACTTTGTGTAAGCCAATCTTCTTTTATTTGTCTTTGTTTCCCATTTTATCTTACTATTATTGACTCTCACATGAGATATAAAGTGAATCGACTCTTATTTCGTCTATTTTATTCTCACCTCTTTCTGCACCAGCATAGCCTTAATTTTCTTATAGTCATTTTTTTCTTTAATGGTGCAATAAATTCACCTAGGATTGGCCAAAATCGGCAGGTAGGGAGTTTATGATGAATAAAACCATAAATGAGTCTATCACATTCATTCTCATGTTTGCAAGTTTAGCTTATATGTTGAACATGTTAAACACGATACCATGGATGGAACGAAATTGGTTGAACTTTTATAGTGGTGAGTTCGATCATGAAACTTTCCACAATAAACTTTTCCGTAATTTTAAATGGAGATAGTTCATTGATTCTATTTAGGAATTCTTCTGCATTATCATCCTTAATGTTATCCGCCATGATTAATTTCATAAAATTCAAACACAATCTATTTGATGCTCACTTACCCTACGAAGAGTTACCTCTACTTCGGAGCTCTCATCAGTAATGGTTGTGGGTGCTTGATCAGTAATTAGAATATATCCAAATTCAGTGCACCTAATTGAAATGGATATGCTCAGACCATTCATTGAAGCTCAACCAATTGAATTTTTCCAGTTATAATACTTGACGGAAAACCGAGTTTTAAATGCATCAAACTTTAATCCATGCTATTTAATAAGCTTTGAGAAAAAATTAATGGATTCAGAAATCTTTTAAATTATACATTTAAATATACCTTTGAGCAATACTTAAATATATAATATATTTGATTGATGCCTAAGAGGAAAGATTTTTAACAGAAATTATAGGTCTTGTGATTAATTAGTGGTTATCTTTGGACAAACACAGTAATTAACTTAACTTTAATTATAATTTTTGTTTTATATATTAATCCTTGATAGAGATTATACATACTTGAGTCAACTAGCGGCTATCTTTGGACAAACACGCTAATTAACATCACTTTAAGTATAACTTCTCCTTTTAATATTGATCCTTAATAGAAATTATATAATTCTGGTCAATTAGTGGTTATCTTTGGACAAACGCACTAATTGACCCAACTCTAATTATAATTTCTCTTTTAGTTGTCACAAACTATAAACACATGGCCCACCTTTGGGTGTCCTTCTAGTTTATAACTCATGACCTCAATTATTCAAATATATAATTTGAGAGACATTAATAAGGCATTCTTTTATATTTGAATAATCGATACTTTCATCTAATTTAATTATCTATTCCATAAATGAACTAGGCCACTTTGGTGACTAACTAGTTTCTTTACATAGATAAATATTTAGAAAATATATTTATTTGATGTGAATTTTATGAGATTCGTACTTCATTAATCTCTATCATCAATATAATCAATTGTAATATAGTTCATATCAAAACAAATAAAACTAGAACTAAAAAACTGTTAAACGATTTGGACTCATGTCAAGAGCACATCATCCTAAAATTTTAGTGGCGCCACCATTAATAAAACTTGAAGCCTCATAGATATTTACACATTGCAGGTAGTATCAATTACTGATCACATGCATACAACTAACGATGGCAACATACTTTGGCAAAAAAGTCTTAATTGGATTAAACATTTCAGTAATCCGTTTTCTTTCAAATTCTATGAAAACTTGAGTGCCAACAGTCGTATAATTATATGATTTATCTTTCAACACAATAACAATTATTTATATGAGAGCAAAAGCAGAATACGGATTACAATTCTCCTTTTACTAATATGATCACATCAGCACACTATAATTGACAAATCGAGACGCTTAAGGCCATGAAGTCTAATCGACATATCAGCACTGAATACTTTAATGGAGAAAACCGATAATTGGCAAATAATTATGCATAAACACATGCTCTGATACCACATGTAATAAATTTAACGGGTATATTCATAACTATTAGGCGGAATTGAATAAACCCTAAGCATGTAATTCTATCCATTCATAGAATATGATATGGATCGTTGCATTAATCAAATTGCACACAGAAACTTACAAGAATCCAACTATAGTCCTTCCCTGTTTTCTTGATCTATGATATTGATACGATCCTCTTCTCCAATGATGGATCCTCTTCCTTCAATCTCCATGATGAATTTGTCTTTGGCTATGAATTGTTTCTCTCTCCCGCGTCTCTGGTCTTTCCATAAAGCCTTGATGTTGAGAACTTTATTTCGTATGAGATGGGAGAGAGGGGTATGTAGTAATATATATAGGAGGAGACCTACAATCATATTCCTACTAACATTCCCCATGTTCTAACCTAACTTACTGTCCAAGTCAAACATCACAAATTGGACTCTTTAATATTAGAACATTAATAATCTATTAAATATATATTCACTTTAATTAAGTTTGACTATTAATTCAATTAGGTCTAACTAATTATATGGTCCACAATAATTGAATAATATATAAAATATTATTACACTCACATCAAAACATTATTATTAGTAAAAACTAATAACACATCATAAATTATAATTAGTAAAAATTATCGAAAGGTAACATTAAAGTTGCATAAAATTAAAATTATTATACCAAACTTGATAATAATCTAAATGTTCTGGGGACGAAACTGCAATTGATGTCGCTTAAGCAAGGTCTCGAGTTCGAGTTCTTGTGAATGCAGAGACTCTTGTTGGGAGACTCACCCACCATTGTCAGGTGTGCGACCCGGGTCGACCAACGAATTAGTCGGGGCAACACTTCGAATACCGTGACTGGCTACCAAAAAAAATAAATTACATGTTTTTCCCTAAAATATATGGATTAAAAGACCAAATCACTAATTTAAAATCTAGATTTAAAAACTCCCCAAGAATTTGTTAAAACATAACATGTTAAACATACAAATTAACTGTACTATTTCGCACAATTTAGTAGGGTGGGCAGAAAAACCGGATTTCTCGATCCCGAATCAGACCGAAATGGTCCTGTTCCGAAAAAAATGGTTCTAATCAGTATTTAAAATTTTCGTACCGTTCCCGGTACCGAACCGGTTGAAACAATGTCGGTATCGGTTTTTATAAAATTTTTCCCGAACCGTCCCGTTTGTCCCGTTTTATTTTTTTTGTACAAAAAAATTATATATATATATATATATATTATTTATATTTATGTTAGTAAAAGCAAAAGATGGAAACTCCATAACAGAAATTCACTTACCATGTTTGTATATTTAATAAGTGTGTGGTAACTGTTGGCTTCAATCTCTGGATTTTTATTTTTTGAAAAATGACCCCTAACTAACTTATAATTGCATATCCCTACCCAACATGCAAACTTGTGTGGATGACCCCAGCAGAAAAACTTTCATCTGCCCATCACTTCATTGTAAACTTTTATGTCCTGTGGCAATATTCATAACTTCATTTGGCATTCCTCAAATATATATAAAAAGTGTTAATACCATTAAATAGCCATAAAAGTTTACAAAACACAAATTTTGGCCACCTTTTTTAAAAAACTTCTATTTTAGCCATTTTGGCATATAGTTTTACTAAATTACCCTCAGGTCAATATTACTTTGTTTTGCACGATTTGCTCCCCAAATTATTTCAAATCTTTTTTTCCTCCATTTTGAAAAAAAAAAAAAAAAATCGCTCCTTTCTCCTTTCACTGCTCTGCACTTCACGAAAAAAATTCCCTTCATCTTCACCAAATTTGTCTTCAAGAGTTCACCTCTTGCATCTTCACGAGAAATCGAACACCTCACGAGCAAAAATCGAATGGAATTTGGTCCGACCTCTGCACTTTCGCACCCCGCTCCTCTGCACTTCTAACCTCATGCGACCTCACGACCCACGCGATTCTTCTGATCGAAGGCGACCTCGCCCGTCACGCCGTTTTCACGACCTCTCCGTCACGCCGTCTTCACGAGCTCGTCGGACTCTTCAAGACCTCGCCGGAATTTGGTTTGATTTTTTTTTTTTTGAATTAGGGTTTCTGGTTTATTGGCTATCTTTCTTTCTTTTATCAACTGAGTTTTGCTTTGCTAGGTTAGCTGAAAACCTCTCCCTTTAGCTTCAGGTAAATCTTGAAACCCTAATCTGGTGTTTCACGTCTAATGTCTGAAGATTCAACTGTATTTTGAAGTACAGAATAAAGCTTTTGCCTTTCTTTTTTTTCCCCCTTTTTGTGTTCGGGTGGCTATTCTTGATTCTTGTTTATTGCGTGGTGTTAAATAAAAGTTCATGCTCAATTAGTTTTTAGATTGTGTAAAGTGGGTTGAGAGGAACAGGGTTAAATATTTGTTAGTTGCGAGTTATGGTGAGACGAACAATGAGATTGATTTGTTTTTAATGTTTATGAAGTCTTAATTTGCTCGAAAGATCTGTAGATTTCTTGTAGAAATGTATAATCTTGTGGAATTGTTGTTCTTTGCTCGAAAGATTGGAGTTAAGTTTTCTCTTAACTGTGTGAGCTTCAAGATCCTTAGTTCTCTCTCGTTCTCTCTCTCACACTCTCTCTCTCTTTCTTTTCTGTGTGTGTGTCAGTGTGTATGTATATGTTTTTTGTATGTAGTGATCAGAGAGTCAAAGAAATAATCATACCTTATGTAGAGTTTGCAGACATTCACTTTAGGATTCAAAGACAATCACAAGTAGAGGATTATCAGTAGCAAAAACCTGCTATAGCTGAAACGGATTTGTCGATATCTTCATCAGACTTACAAAATCTAAATCTGATGATTATCAGGAATTATCACTGAAAGAGGTACTTCAGTTTGTTGCTCCTAAGTTGCTTGCCTTTTGGAGTTTTTTTTCATTGATAGCTTATAACTGACTATGAGGACTGCAAAATCTTGCATAACTTACCATTTGGGATTAAATAAAAACCTTTGTCCTGAATTTGTTGGTTAAGTACATGAGAAAGCTTGGAATTTTCAAGATTGTAACTGGTTAAATACATCAGAAACAAAAGCTGCGAATGTCGAATATAATTTAATTAAGCAATAATACTTGCAGCACGATCACAGATTAGCAAAGCTTCAATCAATGTATTAATTTACTTGCATTCTATGGTGGTCTAATGCAGTTACATGCACCAGGTAAGCAAATAAATGTGTTTCATTTCTAAAGTTTTCAGTCATAAAACAAATATAGATTAGATGTAGACTCTTGCAGCAACTAGATATAGTGGAAATGCATAGGAGCATCTCATGTTACATTTTCTTCATCTCATCTTACTTTTGTTTATGTACGACGAACTTAGTTTCTAGAAATTCTTCTTCAATTCATATATTATGCTAATGTGGTAAATATCGTGTATGTAGGATGCCCATGAATTCCTAAAATATCTGGCAAGTGTAACTGTCTGAGTGTGTGGCCTAGTGCCTTAAAATTCTTTGGATTTATTACTTCTTTTTTTCCCTTTGGCACAAATCACTTGTTTGACTGCCTTTTGTACGTATATAGTCTTTGTATTCTCATCAATGATTGATAGTTATTATTTTTCAGGGTATATTGACGAACGAACAAGGTGCTTCTGTTGTGAGACAGTTCCGACAAGGGATGAAACATTTCTCGACTTAAGCCTCGATATAGAACAGAACAACTCATTCACAAGTTGCCTGAAAAATTTTAGCTCCACCAAAACTTTAAACGCTGAAGACAAATTCTTTTGCGACAAAAGTTGCAGGTTAGGTCGAATTTTCCTTTTACTAAATCTTCTTACACTTTCTCAAATGACTTGATGCTATGAAATTTACAGCTTACAAGAAGCTCAAAAGAGAATGAAAATCAAAAGGCCACCCCAAATCTTGGTCATCCATCTGAAGAGGTTCAAGTACATAGAGCAACTAGGTCGATACAAGAAGCTGTCCTACCGAGTCGTTTTTCCGATCGAGCTATAGCTCAGCAACACAGTCGAAGATGCAGATGCCAAATATTCTTTATTTGCAGTGGTGGTCCATGTCGGGACTGGGCCAACCACGGGCACTACGTTAGTCTCGTGAAGAGCCACAATCACTGGCTGTTCTTTGACTATGAGAATGTGGAGATTATAGACGAGTCGGCAGTCCAGATATTTTTCGGGTCAACCCAAGAGTACTCGAGCAATACGGATCATGGGTACATCCTATTTTACGAGAGACTCGTCTTAGGAAGCTGAGAAAGGGAGAAGGGAGAAAAAAGGTAGTTTTCCCAAAATGCACACGAGCCCGTGTTCTTTTGTTCCAATATTGACCGTATTGCTTGCGTTCCTCTGGAAATCGAGAATAGGGGAAAAGAGAGAAGGCCATAAAAAGAGATAGTGTGCCCAATTTTGTTATTCTTTGGCCTCTTTTGTTGTTGGTTTTGGGTTTGAATATCCCTCGGTGATGATGTAAACTCAGTGTGGATGTACCCTGAACTTTGTATATTGGCTCTTTCGATTTAATGGCTTAACGTATCGGATAAAAAACCTATGGTATTTGGAACTAGTTGGGAAATAATGTTTGAGCTCAACAATTCATTTGTTAATGTTAATTTTTATTGCCCTTTTTGGTTGGCACATAAGCCCGCATGTACGGATGTGTATATAATGTGATCATCACATTAATCTCAAATAACTTAAAAGTGATCGGAACATCCTTCATGCCCAGCTCCCAGGACTTAACCCACGACGCCCCATCTTAAAAAAAGTTAAAAAAAAAGGGTTGCCTCATATTCAAATTGAGCATGAGTATGATCCTGGCGCGACCGGATGGCTTGGAGGCTAATATTCAAATTGTCGATCCGGCCGTTGAATCTATGGTTAAATCTCATGTCTGCATTTGTGTTTCATTTTTACTTGTACAACACCCGTGACTACAGGGGTGTTAGTTAACAAAATTTATACTATAAACTTCTTAATATATATATATATATATATATATTAGAAGTAAGTTTTTTTTTTCCAACTCTCCATTTTCATTGTTATCAAGAGGTGATATTGATACTCACACGTGTGTTTATATCCACAAATAATGTCATGAATTTTATTTAAAAAGTCTTAATGCGATAAACTCCTCAAACGCATAAAGTTCATCTTTGCATGTCAATTTTTATAGACATTCTCATTCGAAAATTCGTTATGCACAATTCGAGCTTTTTTCACACGACATCTATAAAAAAAATACAAAAGTATTTTAGTAACAAACAATGTAAAAAAAACATGTCTTATATATGATACAATGTCGTATATAATAAAACAAATAAAATTTGAACCATAAACGATTTTTGGGATCAATTTTTATGTACCAGAAATCATTATAGGATCTAAAAATGATTCCAAAAATCATTTTTGGGAGTTCTGGGATTTCTGAGTCCAGAAATCGATTTCTGGATCCAGAAATGGATTTCTAGGATTTTTGGGATTTCTGGGACAGAAACGATTTCTGGACCAGAGATCGATTTTTGGACCAGAAATTTTTTCTAAGATTTTTGGGATTTCTGGGACCAAAAACGATTTCTGGACCCAGAAATCGATTTCTTGATACAGAAATCATTTCTTGGATTTTTAGGATTTCTGGACCAGAAATCGATTTCTGGACCCAGAAATCATTTCTTGGATTTCTGGACCAGAAATCAATTTCCGGAACCAGAAATCGATTTCTCGACCCAGAAATTGATTTTTTGATCCAGAAATCATTTATTGGATTCTAGGATTTCTGGACCAGAAATCAATTTTTGGGACCAGAAATCGATTTCTTGATCCAGAAATCATTTCTGGTCCAGAAATCATTTCTTGGATTTCTAGGATTTCTGGACCAGAAATCAATTTCCGGGACCAGAAATCGATTTCTGGGCCCAGAATTTGATTTCTGGATCCCAGAAATCGACGATTTTTTATTGTGTTAATACCATTAAATGACCATAAAGATTTACAAAACACAAATTTTGACCATGTTTTGTAAAAAACATCCTTTTTAGCCATTTTGACATGTGCTATT
>CACSLK010016728.1:2521192-2542585 GCA_902706635.1 Striga hermonthica
AATTTTAATATTGAGTCCATCCTTAACTTCCTTCCACAGTTGTACAAAATACATTATCCGAGTTGATTAATATATTTCTTAATATAAATATAAAACAAATTTGAATACTTTCTATCTTTACGATATAAATAGAATAATATTTTTGTTTAGCAATTAGTTGATAGCAGATAGTTGATAAGTGACCATTAAATTGTATTAGTTGATTTGACTAATAGATTTTTTTTTTCCAAAATGATAGATATTATTATAAATCAAAAGCGCACAAGTGTGCGAATACAAGCAGCCAACGGCTGAAAAGTGGGAGGACATGTCCGGAGACCGCCTAGAAACCCGGCTAGCAACCGCTAGGAAGAAAAACTCGCAACTAAACAACTAGATAAGACCCCCACAGGGTAATAGACAACGACTAAAACAACAAAAACAACAAGACAAGACCCCCACAGGGTAATACCGGAATGTCGGACCCCAATCGGAGTAATATATTTGACACCCGGATGCACAGAGGCCAACGGCCCAAACCTAAAACACGATCACAAACTAATAGATTGAATTAACAGTTTTCCATAATTATATTTGGTAGATAACGGAAATTTATAGTTGTTACGAAACGGAAATTTATAGTTGTTACGTTATATAACATTTTTTAATCTTCTCTTCGTATGCTACCACTTTTAGTTTTTTTAAAAAAAATAAAATAATGTTTTTAGTCAAAAAAATAAAAAAACTAATCCAATAATACTTTTTTACTAATTAAATTAATTAGAAATTTTAGTTGATCAAACCTTTAAATATGGTCTAATGCGTTACTTTAGCACAAATTGCTAACAAACAAAGGAGCCATTGGGTATTGTTCGATTATGACGACGGAATTATGGGTGCTTTTCGGGGTCTTTTCTTGGCTTGGGACCTCGGCTTTCGGCAAGTTGAGGCAGAGGTGGATAACGCTAATGTTGTGCAATTTTCGGAGTCTTTAAAGGATGTACCGGGAGTGCATACAGGATTAATCACAGGAATTAAGGACCTCTTGAATCGCCATTAGAGAGTGAAGGTGAAACACGTGTTCTGCGGGGCGAATTTTGCAGCCGATCATATGGCTTCCTTCGCTGGAAGGATTCGGTGGGACACCAAGATTTTAGTGTGCCGCCCATTAGGGTTCGACCATGGCTACATCATGATGTGATTGGTGTGCCTTACTCGCGTAACGTGAATGACTTAAATTCATAAGGCTTTGGCTTCTTATTTTGTACCAAAAAAAAAGAGAGCCATTTTATTTCTCTCATTTTTGCAAAAATCACTTCAATTGTTAAAACTTATTATGATGACAAAAAAAAAGAAGTAAAATGGAAATAATTTAATATATTATACGGGCATAAATGTCTTAGTGTTGCCTGAGATATCTTGGCTATAAGACGAATGACAACAAGACAACAAAGCAGGTCAATTTTCTGGATATGAACGTTTCTGCTTGAAAGCTTGATTTCCAACTAATTAAGGACATTCAATTTTTCCACTTGACTTTTGAAATGGAGATCACCATTTCATGAAGATTTTGAACCTCAAACTGATTTTGTGCTAGCGTTTTTCTGGAGGACGAGGACAAGGTTTTGTGTATCCTTTGACCGACTCCTACAAAACTAATGGATAGGTCGAATACATGAATCGAGCTATCTCGATTAACTTTCGGAACTCTTTTCTATATCACTTGTGTTACAAATATATCAGAGATAGAAAGACAAAACCTTAAACATTAATCCCAAAGTAGGCAAAATTAACAAGGAAAACGAACATATAGTGTTCAAGAAATGCACGTCAAACTTTACATGGTTGACGAGGAGGCAAAGATCCAAGACATCCACTCGTAAAAGCAATTTTTTCCTTTCGTTAGTGATATTTCACGAACAATCTACTTGCTTGAAGAATTGAGTTTCAACAGCCAACCCTTCTACAATCTTCAATTTTCACAGCCAGCTCTGTAGAGTAAATGGATATTGCCCTTGAGGAAAATAACTCATTGAGTTTCAATACAAAACAATAAAATCAAGGACTCGACAAAATTAAAAACATTAGGAATCGTCCATTTCATACTTACGTTCCTTCGACCGGTTATCACTCGTAAAGGGCGAGAATCGCTTTTACGAGTGATGTGTTGGATCTTTTCCGCCTCGCCAGCCGTGTTAAGTTCAACGTGTACTTTTTCTCAAACACCATATGCTCAACTATTTCCCTTATTAATTTCACTTTCTTCCTTCAGCTGGATCAATCTCCAAAGCCTCGCCTTTCCAAGTTCACCAGCTCATTATCGATTGCTGCTGCCATTCCTTTTCCTTTTTTCTGAGTACTTGAAGACACTAACAAGTTGAATAAACTTGTCAATCGCTGTTTGTTCCAGTTGCCTCATCCTTGCTTTCTTCAATGTAAATACTACAATTGGCCCAAAGCTTACCACTGTTCTTCAAACGCTCGTCTCAGAGTTCCAAAGCACTGACATTGTGTGCCTGAGTGCCACTCATTGACTCACCCTGACACCAGGATCAGTATAGACCTAAAACAAGCTGAATGAAGCATTTGTCGCACCTTTACCTTCATCGATTTCTCTAAATAATAGATCAACCACACTAAAAAATGCCTGTTCGACAGTTCCTATAACCACTCCACCAACAAATCGTATCCAAAATAAACACTCCAAAACAATAACGGAACAAACTATTATAAAAAACAAAACGCCTAATGTTATATAACATAGAGACCAACTAGGGCTTCTTAAACCCCAACTTAAAACCCTGCGACTCCAAATCAAAACTGCAGTGAACCCCACACATTTCATCAAGATAACTTGGGAAATATTGAGAAGAATACTTGTCCGCCAGAACCAGGGGAACCCCATGCGCAAGAAGTTAGTATCTCGAGACAACGACTCATGGAACGCATAAAACCTTCGCCGGAGGCATTGAACAGGCCCGAATGTTGAGCTGAGCCGGAACCTAGGGTTTCACCATAGAGCACGAAAGTAGCCATCAACGCCAGAGAAGGCATGGATAAAATGCAGGGTGTTGAAAAGGGAAGAGCGAGCTAAGAATCAAGCTGATCCGCAGGCACGCCGTCGGTCGGAACAGGAGGGCGGGATCTGATTCGGGCGCCGCCGTAGGGTGATGCGCCCGTTGAATCGAAACCGTAGGCGATGAAAACTACGGCGGAAGTGAAGTTGACGGCTAGATATGACGGCTTGATAAGAAGTCGATTTCGAGGTTTAGCCTATGTTGGGAGATAGTATGGTTTAATAGCAAAACCGTGGTTTCTCATTATATAGTTTTTCTCTCTCAAAATGGGAAAAAAATGGGAAAGGTAGGTCACTCATGGGTTAAAGTGTTTTACCTTTCTACCCTTTCAGTGCATTTTTTCTGGTACTTGGTGTGAAGACAATCATTTGTATTTGTTGAACTCCAATTTTTTTTATGACACGGCTCCCAAAACAAGTGTGGCCTTTTGTTAACAAAAGCCCCAAAAAATAAAGAATCAGGCCCAATTTGCCCTGCAGACGGCCTAGACACGAGATTAGGGTTAACGATCACTCTCGGAAACTTCCGAAGGTAGCTTGACGATCACCTTTGTCGTCTGAATCAAAACTGACAAAGTTGATGGCACCGCCCAAACTGTCCTCTCAATCTCGCAGCGCAACACTACGCTCTTAGCTGACACCTAGCATTTAATGCGCGTCATATTTCTCGAGTATAAATACGACCCCGGGTTCCAAAAAACACAACAACACAATGAAAAACAAGACCCTCCACAAGATCATCAAATACTATCACAAGCAAATTCAACAAACACCTGTTATACTCGGTTGTACTCGCTATTTTTCCATAAAAATCCCAGAGATTGGCAATATCGTTGTCTCGTTTACCTTTTTCTCATTATTTTCTTTTTCGATCTGTTTGTATTTCTTCCAATGAAAAATGCAACATAAGTATTTTGTAACCCAAATAAACCGCCTTAAACATACTTTCTATAACCGTTGGCGACCGACCGTCAACAGAATGAGGACTTCATCTCTCGTCTCTTCCTTCTCGTCTAAATTAACCCCAATCGTCTCAACCCTCCACTTCTTTTTCTCTTGCTCGTGCGTCTTATTCACCTTAGTAGAGACTTCATCTCTCATCTCTTGAGCATCCACGTCTTTGCAATCCTTTGGATTGATCTCCATATGACTTGGAAATTGATCTTTTTGCTGTAGACTCCCGATCATCGTGGCCAGCTGGCTTGAACGTTGCTATATAAATTTTATTTTATTCTCCATTGAATCAAATCATTTGCACCCATGTATTTGGCAATTGTTTGGTTGTATTTTAGCCGAGTACGATCGGAAAACCAACCTCAGATCGTCTCTCGAAGGAAAATTGTTCGAACACGAATTCAAGGAATGATTGATTCACTCAAAGGAAAAATAAAGGTCCTAAATTCTCTACTCGCAATTTGGATGGTTGAATTAAACTAAAGATCACAACTTTACACTAGAATGAAATCAAGATGCAAACTTTAACAAGCAAGACTCGAACTTTGATGCACGCAAGTTCTCAAATTGCAAGAAAAAGAAAAATAGATAAAAAAAAGAGCTAAGAAACTCTAAGACCCGAGATACAGAGAGGACACTCATAGGTTCAAAATCATGAAGTCAATCAATCATCACTCGCGATGAACTATTCGAAAAATCAATTTAATCTTATCTCTACCCTAGAAAACTCAATAAGTAAAGGCAATAAAACATAAGATATCTTAGACCTTAAACTAAGTTTTCAAGTTTCTAGTAGCATTCCCGAGAAGATATAAGCCGAGAAAAATTTCAATCTTGACGGAGAAATAATATAATAAATTTGGGTCTTTGAGCCCTTAGAGAGAGAAGAAAAACAGAGAGAGGGATAGAAAACTAAGAAGAGAAAATTTTTGCAAATGAAGAATTGATTTTCAAAATACAAAGCATTAAGTCTATTTATAGTTGTACTATAAACGCACAATGAAAACACACACATTTAATGATCCACACTCGCGACTTAGCAAAATAGTACTCGCGACGACTGTGCTTGAGTGAGTTGGATGGCTGAAATGGCCGGACTCGTGACCTAGAGAATATGCATTCACGGGTGAGTCTTGGGATGTTATAGGAGACACTTGCGGCCACGCGAGCCAAAGCCCGTGGGCAAGTGTGCGGGCATGGCTGAGAGGGGACTCACGGGCACGCGGAAGCTGGTTAGTGGCGAGTGTTGGCTTTCTCTCGGTTATGGGACACTCGTGACCTGCGTGAAAGTGTTTTGGCGAGAATTGGAAAGGGAAGCTCGTGTGTTTGTGGGTCTTCATCTGCAGATAATTGTGGTCGAGCGTTGGGTAGGATAGAGATACACTCGCGTTTTGGGCAAAAGAATTCGTTAGTGCGAACTGGCATGGGCGCGCGGGCGATGCTGGAACTCGCGACTTGGGCGTGTCACGCAGTGTCCACGGCAATGCAAGAGTGTGCGTGGGGAGTTTGCTCGGCAACGTTGGGGCGTGCCTAGGAGCATCGCGCGCAGGCATGCGGGAACTTGCTACCTGGTCTTGTTACGCGGTGTCCTCAACAACGCTGGAGTATGCAAGTGGAATTGCTCGGCGATGTTGGGGCATACATAAGAGCGTCGCGCGTGGGCATGCAAGAGGTGTCTCGGGGCGTGCAGAGAATCGCTAGGTCCAGCGTTCACTATGCTTGTAGGCGAGGCCTAGGCTGCGGTGCACGTGCGCGAGGCTGGCTGGGGGCACGCGGGTTGCGGTAGGACTCGGGTCCACCGGGCCGATCGGCTGGGAACTTTCCAGTCAGTTTTTCGACACTTTTATGGTAAGTATTCTGGCAACGTCCAATGTACTTGGAGCGCATTTTCCTACAAAATAAAAGATAAAAAGAAAAATAAAAAGCAGAAGACACCAAAACGATACGAAAACATAAAGACGAGCAAAAACGACTAAATAGATCGAAAAAAACTTAAAATAAATGAATAGAAATAAAATACTAAACACACAAAACAACGAACAAATCCTCCAATGACGGCTTCTTTGGCTCGTTGAAGACCCTGTTGATCTTTGAAGATCCAATTCGTGGCTGTCGAGCATTGTTTGGATTGTTGTACGAGAAATTAAGATGATTCTGGTTTCTCGGATAGGACGTGTTTTCTCTTTGATACCCCTGGAAATTGCTGAAATTCTGATTATTCAAATAAATCACGTCTAGGATGGGGTCGTGAATTGACATCTTATTCACTTCGGCCATCTCGTTCTTCACCACTTGCATGCTGTCAATCACCAATGCGGCTATTAAGTTGCCAACACAGACATTGAGTCTATCTCATTGGCTATCGCCACCCTCTTGAGCATTGTCTACTCTACTGACCACTGGTAATTGTTAGACGTCATGTCCTCGATAATTTCTAGCGCCTAACGTGATTTCTTTCCCAAAAGACCACCTCTGGTAGAAGCATCTACCATCGCCTTCATGTTTCAGCTCAACCCATTGTAAAAGTAGCATATTTGATACTCCTTAGAAAACTCGTGTTGTGGGCATCTCCAGAAGAGTTGCGTGAAACACTCCCAAGCCTTATAAAATGGCTCTCCGTTTTGCTGATTGAACTAGGTAATCTTGGTTTAAAGCCTTAACATGGTAGTGTATATCATCCCATGGAGTGACCGTCCAGGTTCTCAACAAGTTATACCACATCTTCGCCTTATCTCTAAACAAAGAGAGATAGAGAGAGAGAGAGAGGCGAAGCATGATTGCGTCGTCTAATACTCCACTGATTTTGATCATCCAACGAATCTCCAAAAATTGCACTAGATGTGCATTTGGGTTGATAAACCTATTGAACTGGGCCGTGATTGGGCCTGTTGCTTGGCCATTTGACGTTGCAACTCCGTCAAAAACAATTGGATCGTTTTGTATATACATTTGTTGGTAAACTAAATAAGCTAGCTTATTTGGTTAGCTTATAAGCTTCTTGCATTCAAATAAGTCCCGTTTGGTAGGACGAGCTTATTTAAAAGGCTCGAGCTTATTTGATAAGCTTGTTTAGGTAGCTTTTCAAATAAGCTAGTTAAATTTTTTATTCCAGCTAGCTTATCAGCTAATTTTACCAAACACTTTTATCATATAAGCTAGCTTTTCAGCTATAAGTCATAAGCTATAAGCTATAAGCTAGAAAATTACATATAAGCTATAAGCTAGCTTATCAGCTATCAGCTAGCTTATCAGCAAGTTTTACCAAACATAGCCATAGTTTTTAAAGATTTAATTGAAATGCAAAGGAAGAAACACATATACATATTTTGTTTTTTAGTTTTCTGTTGTTTGTTTTGTGTGGTTTTTTTTTTGTGTCTAGATCCTTTTTTTACGTTGAAGGTGTTGGGGGGATTGTCCTCGAGTGATTCCGACCCCTTCCTGGTCGTCATTCGGGGTGGACATCTGACAACTCTCTTGGAGTTGTCGCGGAAGTGGGCTTGTAGTGTGGTTTTATGTTGTGTTGTGGCGTTCTTGTTTTTGTGTTTTTCTCGTGTTTAAATTTTTATGTGTTTTTTGTTATTCTCCTTTAAGCGAGTATGTATTTTCCCTTCAAGGAGTTTTATTTTCTAATTGTTGAGTTAGATAGTTTCCTTTTAGTTTGTCTAGGCTTGTTATAGTGTAGATCCTCCCACTAGATTCACACCACAACTGGCTTATTCAGAATTTCAATTGTCAGGTTATTGTCTAGCTGTAATTATGTGTTTTTCCTATAAAATATTTCCGACAAAATTTATATAACTACGTTTTTATTTATGCACAACATTTTTAAAAAATAACATACACCTTATATAGCATACGTGTTTTATAGCTAAGAGCATCTACAATGCATTGGGTCTAGTCTTGCATATGTGGCACGTAAATAAACTTAAGTCTTGAATGACATGGATAAAACTATGTAAAATTAACAAAACTCATTCAAATGCAAAGAGACTAGGTCTCTGCTTGGGTCTAAAATAGACTTAAGAGTAGGTCGAGTCTCTTTTTCTGGTTGCCACATAAGCAGGACCTAGTCTACTTTTATTGGGTCTATTTATTAGGTGTCATATAATTTTTTGAAATTGAACCCAAAGTATTGTGGATGCTCTAAATTACAAAATGATTGGATAGGAAATAAAATTGTGCATTACGGTATACCATTTTTAAAATCCAATATTATAAACTATTTTTGGTATTTGATTAAGACAAGAATCAATTTTGGCCAAAATATTTAGTCAAAAATCATTACAAAAGATAAACAAAATAAGTTGGTCCAACTGTAATTGTTTTCAATCACTTTTTTAGTAATATAAATTAAAAAAATATTATTTACAAAAATTATTATAAATTTTACTATTTAATAATTTATACATTTGTAAGTATCAATGACTATTTTATTATTTTTAAATTAACATCAGCTTTATCATCAACCATACGTTTTACACTATATTTTCCTACCCCTTTTTTTTTATCCAAGTAAAATAAAAAGGCATAGTGTTTACCGAAGCTAATGATAGTTGAAAAAATATAATTACAAAGACTTTCTTCAACGTAATTTCAAAATTTTCACATTATTGAAGAAGGGAAGCTACGATCTTGTTTCAAAACCATTACTTCAAGGTTTATAACCGTTAGATCAATTATCCCCGACAATTACACGATGATTTAACGGTTATAAATTTTAAAGGAATGATTCCGTAAAACTATTTAAACACATGTCATCAAATTATACGTGTGAATTAAGCCAAAATCATAAACAGTGAAGACAAAAATGCCTGGGATCTAGTATTTTATTACACCAAATAAAAAATATAGGAAAAAAAGAAACAGATCAAATAGATCCCCCCAATTTGAAGCCATTGGGTGGTGATCTGGATCGATTTCAAACAAACCCTAGATCAAAATTCCCCGCCAAGCCCATGAAATCAAGCCCTTCATCTCATTTTCTTGTTTTAATCCCTTCTTGATATCCCTTTCATTTTCAGATAGTGTGATTTTGTAGACTTTTCGGTTTATTTCCCATTTTCACGCGGAAGTGTGTTGTGATTGAATTCTATATATAAGTGTTTACATTGTATTGGGTTTCATCGACCCCAGATTTTCTTGATCCAGATTCATTACACAGAGTCGGAGCTCCAGTTGGGTTTTTTTTTTCTAGCCCCAGAAAAGTGTTGATATTCATTTGTAGTTCGTCAGTTTATTGTATAGGAGGTTTACAGGGGAGACTGGTTCGTTGTCTGTGATTCTCATACATTCCGTGAAGTGGGTCTTTATGTGAATATAGTGGATTTACAAGGGGCAAAGTGATAATGATTCAGAGTTTTGTGGGGGTAGCTGACTTTTATGGTTTGAGCCTAAATTGGTGGTGAGAATAGGGAGAGGGATATAGGTATAGCAAAAGAAAAAAAAAATCACTTTTTTTTTGGGGGGATGCTTGGCATTCTGTATTTCAATATAGCAGTTAAAGAGTGTTGATGAGAAGAAGGAGATGAGCTGTGGAGCTTGGGGATAATGAGTACAGGAGGAGGAACATTGGGCCTTCGATCTTCAGGGAGTTATGGTTCATTGCAACAGCAGCAGCAAATCCGAAACGGCTTGCTATCATTGCCTGTTCAAACCACCCCGCCTAGAAAGCCGCCAAAGATGCTCAAGGAGAAGGAGAAGTTGTTCCACTGGTTCTGCAAGTTCGCCCCTCGAAAGAAGGTTGGGATGCTGCTTTTGTGCCTTGTTTCCTCTGCAGTTTTCGGATGGGTGTTATATGTTGGCAAAGGTTTGGCTTATAATGATTGTTGTTGTTATAAGTTTCCTCGTTTTTTGGGTTAGGATATATAACTTGTGGTGAAGCTTACTAGAGATATGATGTTTTCGCGAGTTTGTTGATTTAAATTTGGTACTTTCAGATATGGAGAATTGGGGTGCAGTAGTGTGGATTTAATATTTGTGTTTGAATCGGCCACGGGGAAAAAGGATGAATTAAATTATTGTTGATCAGTAATCTTATTGCTCGATTTCGTTATGCTCTGTACTTTCTGTTACTTGCAGGGGAAGATGCTCGAGAGAACATAGTTCAGAGCATAAGCATTCAGTCAGGGCCTGTATCTCAGGAGAAGAACACGAGTGAAGATTTTTCTACTCAAGATAAAGATGTGGCGGGTGGTGCAAATGTAACCCTACCACCTCCCACTCCACCTCCATCCCCTACATATTTTACTGGATATAAACTTCCTCCCGGAAATCCATGCGAACATTTCACATTGCCTCCTCCGCCTGCAGATAAAAAAAGAACAGGGCCACGTCGTGAGTTTAAAATTATCTGCACTCATTTGCATTTTTTCGTTCATCTGTGATAATCATTGTTTAGATTAATTATAAGTCGACGTAGATCTTGACACCTTGTTCTAGTCATGAATAATTTTTTCTGGTTAAGGGTTTTCTCTGTTGTTTGTTTATGTAGCATGTCCAGTTTGCTACCTGCCTGTGGAAGATGCTGTTGCTCGTATGCCGAATGCATCATCTTTTTCCCCTGTGCTGAAAAACCTGACATATATTCATGAAGAAACTTTGACTAAATCTGAATTTGGTGGCTCAGAATTTGGTGGATATCCTTCTCTGGGATTGAGGAATGATTCTTATGATATAAGAGAGTCAATGAGTGTGCACTGTGGGTATGATTGCTTTAGGCTGCTTCAACTTTCATTCTTATTATTCAGTTAGTTTACTTTATCTTGTATTTGATCTATTCCATTTGTGTCTGTTGAATTTGACAAAAGGTTTGTCAAAGGAGTTAAACCAGGCCATCAGACCGGTTTTGACATTGATGACTCTGATCTTATTGAGATGGATGCTTGTGGAGGCGTGGTGGTTGCATCGGCAATATTTGGTATGGGCATAATTGGTACTCCACATTAATTAACTATATTGATGATTGATGATACTAATTGAGGGAAATTCACACCAGGGGCCTTTGATTTAATAAGGCAGCCAAAGAATATTAGTGAATATGCCAAAACAAATGTCTGCTTTCACATGTTTGTGGATGGTGTAACGGAAGCTTTTTTGAAGAACTCCAGCGAGCTTGGCAGTGACAAGAAAGTTGGTCTTTGGAGAATCATTGTTGTTCGAAATCTACCATACTTGGATCCAAGACGTAATGGAAAGGTAAAATATACTCCATAAGCTATCTAGTAATTTTTTTGTGCCCAGATTAGGATCTTGCTGATTAGCAAGTTCTAATCTAGAATGATTATCTCTATTCGTATAATATGGTAGTTGGGCTGGGTTATGATGGTTAGGAGAAGCATGTTGGATATTAAAAAAAAAAAATAGTAATTTGCTATGAGCTTTCTTGAAGGTAGGTATAGGACTGGAAATTGATCTCCGTTCGATCTTTGGGATTAAGTTCAAGTAATGTTATGCTTGTTACGTATTTTGGGGTATAAAAAAAAATCATATAATGTGAATAATATATGATGTGTCGTATTCTGTTATTGCTATTGATTTAATTCAAGTCCATGCAGCCTTGTGCATGATGATGCATAGCTGTACATGTCTTACAATTAGTCCTGAGGATTGTCTATTGCACCTGCAGATTCCAAAACTATTAATGCACCGACTTTTTCCAAATGCCCGTTACTCACTCTGGGTTGATGCAAAACTTGAGCTTCTTGTTGATCCATTCCAGATTCTAGAAAGGTAACATATGCTTCATAGAAAAGCTGTGGTTCATTGTAATTGATTTACGTGATTCGAAAGGCTAATGATCCTCAACAAGACATGCTTCCGTCTCCAAGAAAAATAAATAAACAAATGAATATTGATTTGGCATGACTCACGATTAGTTGATTTGCCTAAACATATAAGCCAAGTTTGGTAAACCTAGCTGATAAGCTAGTTTATAGCTTATAAGTGAATTTCGAGCTTATAGCTTATTATTACTTATGGCTGAAAATCTTAGCTTATATAATTAAAGTGCATGGTAAAATTACTAAATGAAATAAATTTCAATGAGCTTATTTGAAAAGCTCATATAAGCCAAGTTTTTATGACATATAAGCCATTTTTTTTTTTTTTCGAACTTATGTTTTATTTTTTTTGTTGCAGGGTTGAGATTGCAATCTCAACCTTGCAACATAGTAGGTCCCAAGCCCTGGTAAAGGAGGAGGGTTGTGATAGGCTTGGCGAGCCAACGTAAAACCTAGCCGTTCTATGGAGGTGAAACACATGAGAAACCATTTGTTCTCTTGGGTTTCACTCTAGCCTACCCCAACTTGATTGGGACTAAAAGGCTATGTTGTTGTTGTTGTTATTGAGCTTTGAAAAGCTACCCAAGGAAATAAAAAAGTCTGTCCTACTAAACCAAGCTTATTTAAATACAAGAAGCTTATAAGCTAATCGAATAAGTTATAAGCTAGCTTATATGCTTACATTTTCTAGATTTAACTTTCATCTTGCAGATTTCTTTGGAGGAAAAATGCTAGTTTTGCAATATCAAGACATTATAAGCGTTTTGACGTATTTGAAGAAGCAGAAGCTAATAAGGCTGCTGGGAAGTATGACAATGCTTCCATTGATTTCCAAGTCGAATTCTATAAAAAGGAAGGTTTGACACCGTTTTCTGTGGCTAAATTGCCAATAACCAGTGGTAAGCACTGCCTAACCTTTTTCTCTTTTCCTTTATTATCTCATACTGTATTTGTTTCTTGAGTGTAGCATTTATCGCGCCATATATTGTGATTCATGTTTGGTGATTGGCCCAGATGTTCCTGAAGGATGTGTTATAGTTAGGGAGCACATTCCAATCTCCAATCTCTTCACATGTCTTTGGTTTAATGAAGTCGACCGTTTTACTTCCAGAGATCAGATAAGTTTTTCGACCGTGAGGGATAAAATCTGGTCGAAGACTAATTATACAATCAATATGTTCCTGGACTGTGAAAGACGCAACTTTGTTATCCAGGTATTCATAATATCAAATAACTCATTTTCATCCTTCGTAACTTTACCCAGGGCTATTATAGTCATAGCGATCCTCTATTCAATTACTTCAACCCTAACCGAGCAGCTCATTTCCAGATAAAGATGAATATCTATCTATGTAACTCCTTTGTAAGAGATAAGACTCAAGGAGATGAGAAAATAGAAGAAACTCAAAGAAACTGAAAATTAAGTTAATCGAATTATGTACATGGGGGAAAAAGAATATGAATTCTAGATACTATTTTCAAGTCGAGTAAGAATTAATACACGTGAGACCATATGCAAGAGGCGTTAAGTCAATCCTCTCGAAGCTGTCTTGAGACTGTGACTCCTAGTCCTAGATGTTATTGAGCACTCAATAATGTGATATTATTTGTTTCCTGATCCATAGACGCTGGCTGCAGATTTCTACAATATTTCTAGTGTATTTTCTAGATGCCATGAAAATTTGAAAAACTAATACTCATAGTCAATCCCCATGGACAACTAATTCTTAGGGTGTGTTTGTATATAAAATTATCCAATCGATACTCAATTTATACTCAAAATCTGACTCAACTTCAACTCAACCCCACTTTCCTCAATATTATCAATTATCAATATAATTAAATAATATTAATGAATCATTCTTGCACGTCACATTAACTTTAATTCACTATTCATCTACTCACGTAATTTTAACTAACCATCACTTTACATCTTCTTTCTCATACTTTTACATCGAATCAGCTTTAATTTATTCTTGCACGTCACATTAACTTTAATTCACTTTTCATCTACTCACGTAATTTTAACTAACCATCACTTTACATTATCTTTCTTTTACTTTTACATCGAATCAACTTTAATTATTTTATTTTGAATATTATTTTAATATAAACTCAAAATTTCACTAACAACCACATTTTTTAAAATTAACGATGGGTAACCAAAAAAAAAAAATTGTTTTGAACGGATATATTTGTATCCAAGAACGTTAATATTTTCAATCTTATTAAATAACTTGTATAATATTTGTCGATTTTCGGTTATCCTTGTGAAACTTTATTCTCATGACTTGTTTATCACTGCAGGGTTATCACCGTGACTTACTCGAGCACTTTTCCCTGTCTCCTCCTCCTAGCAGTGTTTCTACTAGCGTTCATCCTCCTCCGCCAGTTATCATATCAAACGATAAATCGAACAAACCTTATTCAGGGATTTCATCATCAGACAGTACTGTTGTAGGTAATAACCGAGCCCGGAAAATACCAGCAAGACGTGGTAAAGAAAGGAGGTCAAGGCGTCACAGGAAGTCATTACCGGCCAGTAAAGATACCTAGTACGAACTAAAAAATTTTGTTTTCTAGAAGAGATTATTGTTGTTATATCATTAATTCTTTCCTTCCCTGTTTCAAGTTTGTCATCAGTTAATAGCGGGTTAGGAAGTGTATCCATTTGTGAGAGTTTATAGTCATGTTCATACAAACGACATTTTCCCTTTTTTTTTTGTTGTTGTTGTCCATCATTGTTTTGTCACATTTATTTAATTTTTTGTATGTACATATATAAGATATATATTTATATATATTAATTCGAATTATTCTACTACATGGCCCCTTTTGTTGATTTTACGTTTTTGTTCTTAGTTGGCCTAACACCTCTTTTTTTATTAGTAGAAGATTACCTGTTTAGATTGAAGTTGTAGTGATAAAGGGATGCTTATCTACCTACGGTGGGCACGTGTTAATATGCTCACTGTGGATATGGCATGCACACATTGGTGATGTGAATATGTTCAAAAAAATACATCACCAGTGTATGCATGCCACATAAGCGGTGGACATATTAACATGTGTTTACCGTGGGTAGGAGATGTAGTGATAATTCATACTTTGAATTACCAATAACCAAGGTGAATGATAACTTGATTGTAAATAAAAATTAAAAATAAAGAATTATCTGCATATTGTTACTAATATTTTTTTCGCTAATGGGAACTTGTGATTTCATTAATGAGGAAAAATTGTTTATGATCTGACCTTGATTGGGTCGGGGGGCTGTGGGTAACTAGCAGCAGCTCCAGCAGCTAAATTTCAGCCTTTGATTACAAATAAATTAAAAGAAAATCCAATGACTAGGAAATAAACAAGGACACTTCTCTCCCTCATTCTCTTCTCTCTGTGTCTACAGAATCCATTTACACACTCAGAGTTACAAAACCTCAAAATGGAGGAGGGAGAAAGAGAGAGAGAAGAGAATGAGGGAGAGAAGTGTCTTTATTTATTTCTCTGAGTGTGTGAACAAATTCTATAAAGAGAGAGATAGAGAAGAGAAGGAGGGAAGTGTCCTTATTTATTTTCTAGCCATTGGATTGTCTTTTAATTTATTTGTGATCAAAGGCTGAAATGTAGCTGTTGGGGCTGCTGTTAGTTACCCACAGCAGCTCCCCCGACCCTGATTGTTTTCGGGTGCTAAATTTGCTAAAGTGAATTGAACGGCCTTTAGAGCCCTACACAATTTCAAACTCTCGAAAAAAAAAGTCCCCTCTCGCGTAAACCTAAATCTCGAATTCCTGCCTCCCTATCCGCAACTCCCTCCTCCTTCCTCCGGCCAGCCGGCGCCGAGGCTGGCAACTCGCTCCCTCTCATTGTTTGTGCTTCGCTTGCCTTAGACGGCGTTGACGGGTCAGCCAATTTCAGATGCAGTGCGTGTGGAAACCGAGCTCTGGCGGCTCTTGTGTTGCCGGCGTCCCCACTCTGTCCGTGCTTTATTTTGTAAGGGTTGGTCTTTGATGTGTGTGTGGGGCGTGGAACGTGGGTTGTGTCTCGGCGTTGATTGAAGCGGTCTCTTTGCATTGAAGGCCTTTTCGAGGTTGAGGATCTTAGATCTGGATAGCCGTAGCCAATTTGAAGTGCGGAGTTTTTGGACTGGTATTTTAAGCTGAGGACGGGCTCTTCTATGTAGATTTCTTCGATTGTTGGCTTGTGAGGTTGTAGTGTATGTGTAGTTTGACGGTGGCTGGGGAGGACTTTATTTTATTAATTAGGTGCGAGTTGTTTTTTTCTTGTGTTTTTTGTTCGTTTTGTGTAGCTTTGTTTGTTTTTCTCTCCTATATGAAGTTAGTGTCTCTATTTTGAAGTTTTTTTTGTGGTTGTTTCGCCTTCTTGATGGAGCTTGTACCCCCTTGTGTGATGACAAGGGAGGTTGGTCCAGCCTTCTGGCTCCAGTGTGTCATCTGACACTTCAATTGTACTCTTTTGAGTTTTTAAGTTATTAATTTAATTGTCGTTTGAGAAAAAAAAGATTTGAACGGCCTTTAGAAATCAAAAAATCGAATTGCGTGTAGAAAATTAAATAAATTCAAATTTGTTAATTGATTTGTTTGATATAAACTTTATAAGATTTTTTTAATTTAAAATATTAATATTAAAATATTAACTAGTTAAAATCGGTTAGTTCAACCAACTAATACAATCTGCTATTACAAATTTCTGCCATTTACTAATTGTATTCACTAGTCCAATCAACTAATAAAATAAACTATTTGTTATATTTTAATACAATCAAGTATTCTTAGCGAACAATATTATTATTATTATTACAATCAAGTTTAGTTATTATTATTTAAAATAAAAAAAATAAAAAAAAAAGAGTTTAGTTATTATTATTTTAATTGAAGTTGTTGAAATGGATAATAATTGTTTGGGTAAAAACCTATTTGAAAGTCGCTACAGCTGCTCACGTTTCTTGACAAACGTAACACCAAAAACCCTAGATTCAGCCCCATTTCTGAAAACCCTGCTCGTCTCCAACAATTCTCAAAAAACTCATCAATGGCGAGTCGACGTTGCTTGCAATCTTTGACCCGTTATTTCCATCCCATCAAAAATCTAACCCCATTTTCCCGAACCCTCGCTGCCAGCTCCGTCGGCGCCCTCTGCCGGAAACCCAGTCACTACATTTCCGGCGACAACATTAGTGTTTACCCGCGTTCGGCCGTATTCACTCGGCACTTTTGTTCAAGGCACGGAGACAATCAAAATGATGACGAAGAAGGTGAAATAGAGGATGATGACAGTGAAGGGGAAGAAGAGGAAGAAGAAGAAGAAGCTGCGGGTGAAAACGAGAGCCCTGTTTTATCAGCTCGTGACAAGGAAAAAGAGGCTGCTGAAATCGGGTACACAGTTATCGGTCCGCTTCAGGAGTCGGATCAGGTTTTCAAACCGTATGAGCCGGTTTTTGCTGTTGTTCAGGTCTTAAAATCAGTTCCTTTTTTCCATCTTTTAATAGATTTTGTATAGCATTTGCTGTGTTTTACATTACCCTTTCCTTGTTCCCCCTTGCTCAGATTGGATCACATCAGTTCAAGGTGAGCAATGGGGATAGCATTTACGTCGAGAGATTGAAGCACTGCGATGTCAACGACAAGGTGAGGTACACTTTGTGTTTATTTGCTGCAAAGCTGATGTTTGTTTGTAATTGGCTTTGTTGTTATTGTTAACTTACATCTATCGATAGAGATGTAAATTTTCGAGTAGCGATCGTGTGGTGTGAAGTGAGTTTTCCAGTTCATGTTTGTGTGATGATTTCTTGAAACTATCTCAGGTAAGTAAGTAGGCTTCATGTATATCCCAAGTGTTGGCATATCTTGTCGCCAAATCTTCTGTGTAACGGGAAATTTCTTCTTAAATCGCATGGTCGGAAAAAATAAAAATTTAAAATATAAGAACACCATGGAGTTCCAATGTTCAAACTTCACATAATTCTTTCTCATTAGTTAATTTATCTGTTACTAATTGGAATCCGTCACTTCTCTGTTCATCTTTCTGTGCTGATTTCGTGACAAAGTTGAAGTTGTGTATCTGCTCATTTGAAATGTGCACCAACGGAATTCACATTTGGTGCTTTTGGTATCTTGCAGTTGGTCCTCAATAAGGTTCTTATGCTAGGCTCGCAGACACAAACAATAATTGGTCGGCCAATTTTGCCAGATGCAGCTGTTCATGCAGTTGTCGAGGAGCATGTAAGACAAAACAAATCTAAGATTGTGTTTTATTTGCTCGCAACCTGTACAATTATTTGATATTTATTTTAAAGAATAACTTTACACATTTTGGGGTTGCGAGTCATTCCTATGATACTCTGCTCGTATGTATGACTTGTGAATTATTGATTCATTCACTGCTTTACGTTGTATGTTTTGAGGAAGTTAGTATGCCCGACTTTTGACCAACTAACTAAACGAAACACTTTGCCCAACTCATTAGTTATGTAATAAGTTCTATATGGCCTCTCTTGTTATGCTTAAGGACAGTGATGATCAGTAACAAACATTACAATCGAAGCTTGTGGCAGGTAAAATCTGACATTTATCAAGATAAGGATAATGTTGTTCCATCCTCAGGCAAATTATATGTTATCTTCTAACAGATTGTGTTGGATTTGATCTTTTCTTTTTTGCTTATCCGATAGAAGTTTCGAATCCATTTTCATTTCTTTTTCTTTTCTTTACAGGCATTAGATGCTAAAGTCATCGTATTCAAGAAGAAAAGAAGAAAGAACTACAGAAGAACTAAAGGTCATCGCCAGGTAATCGAGAATTGTGATAAATTTCAGTTCGTTTTTTTTCCATTCTGATTTTAGTGGGCACGTCTAAATTGCTTCGTGCTTTCTGCTTTTCATCAATGTTTACAACAAAACATTCACCATACTGAAGTTCTCTGTCTTAATAATAATTTTCCTCCACATTGTATTTTAGGAATTAACCAAGTTATGTATAACGGATATACAAGGGATCGAGAAACCGGAAAAGATCGCTCCTTTAACGAAAGCAAAGAAAGAAAAGGTTGCTGTTGGAGGTTAATTGGTAGAAGTATAGAAGGGCCATTTTATCCTTCAGCTATTTTTTTTAATCCTTTCAGTTCCTTCTTTTTTCTCTCATTTTTGTCCAAGAGCTGAAGTTTGATGTAGCAATCAGTATTTGAAATTTTCATGTATCTGCTGTGTTTGAAACTATTTTTCACTTCAGTCATTGTATTTTTTAATGGAAAAAATATTCTGGTTTTTAACTTTTCATGCTTAGATCTTAGAAGTGTATGAATCAATAATTTACAAGTCCACACAACACCATCAAATAATCAAATACCTTGTGCAACAAAAAGACGGTTTTGCTATGGAGCCATCCGATGGCTCCATAACATTTATGACAAAAAGATTATAAAGCTCTCGAAAACAACAAATTTCACCAAGAATAGTCACTTTTCATTATTAACAACTAACAAGCACTTCATTAAAAGTAAAAATAAAATCTCCTAATACTGAAAATTTTTCTTTGTATTCCTCTAGTAATGGTATACGTGATCCGTGTACATATGTGCCGTCATATTCAACGACCGAAGCATTGCTTCCCCTTGTTTGTTAAACCCAAACACAGATAATCCACCATTGTTAACGTCGATTGCACGAAACCTTTGGACAAACATCAAACGAAGCCAAAATTGCTGTAAGAACCTGTTTTAGCTCAAATACACTCAAAATCAACCGAAATGAAAACACGTTCGAGATTTTTTGGGGTACCTCTCTGGGGGGAGCCCGTGAGCTGTGCAGATCAATGCCCTCAAGATCGATTTATGTGTGACAACCAAGAAATTTTCTCCCTACCCATTCACAGCAAATAATGTAATGAGTTCAATGTCCATGTAGAATATTAATTGGAAAGTATTATTGAAGTTATGGAAAAAAAAAAAAAAAAAAAAAGTCGTACCGGCGTAAATAAGATTTCTAACCAAGCCTCACGGGCCGTCTCCCACAACTTCCTCGTGGGATAAACACCGTTAATGCAAAAATTCGAAGGATCCTCTCTCCACTGAACAAACTCCTTGGGATATTTCTTCTTAGCATCCACTGCCTCCAAACACTAAATTCGATTTACAAAGTGATAACAAAGGTATATATATGTATACACATTTACATATATCGTATTCTTGGCGATAGTTCTCATTGGAGCCCACTGTTTTTCCTTCATTAATAGAACAATTACTAAAACTCCAATTATCTTTCAAAATTAGCAACATAAGTATAAAAAGAGAGAGAGAGAGAGAGAGAGAGAGAGAGAGAGAGAGAGAGAGAGAGAGAGAGACCATTTCTCAAGCCTTCAAGAAAGTACAAATGAGCCTCCTTTAGCGAGTCGAGATAAACCAAAGGCTGTTCCCTGCCTTGCCATAAGATTTCAGCAGTAGACTGCATAACATAGTACATTTGTTTATTAGAGTGGACAATGAAGAGTAAAAGAACTCGAGACCTACCTAACACTTAATCACCAGTAAAGAAAAACCTTGGCACGAGATATTGGGCTCGAAAAACACTGGTCAAAGTGCATATCAGATAGGGCAGTCCGGCATCTTTCTGCTTGTGCAACACCTGCTTCGGTTAGGACCGACAGGTCTGAGCTACCCTACAAGTAAGTTTAACAGGTTCATTAACGAATGTTAATTTAATAATAGATTCTCAAATTTTATCAACAAATCAGGAAATTAGTTGCTTACACAATACAGAATAAATTCATTTATTTTATTTTATGTTTCTAATAAACACTGCAATAACGAACAATCTACGTGACAACAGGATTTATTATCTCGGGTCAGTTACCAAATTGAAACAATACAAACAAAGTCACATTTTTTTTTTTAATCAGGCAACCGGGATTACAGCAGACAGAAAATGGGAGTTATTGCGAACAGATTTTACATAATGTTATCCGGCATTTGTTATCTTTTAGCTCTTACAGACGCGAGTCAACTCCACAATTCGACAAGGGTTAGTAACTAATTGAACTCATTTTGAAGCTAAAACAGCAACAGAATTTTTCAGACTCCTTAAATCGACACTGTGATAGTGTAAGTTTAAGCAAGAATCGGAAATCGAAAGCAAACCTGAACTCTGCCTTCTTTATTCCAAGAGCTAAGGCCATGTCGTAAGAGAGTCACCTTCTTTGGGGAAGACAACAGCTTCTGGGACAGAGAAATAGTTGCTTTCTCGAAACCATATGCCCCACCCGTCAAAGAAGCATTGTTTTCAGATACGTCTGCCGAATGTGAACAATGGAGTTATGCATTAAGTACTGAACAAATGAAAACTGCATATATGCTTTGATTCTTAACAAAAGTTGCTGTTCAGATTCAATGTGAGCATGTTGTACAAAGGAACAAATAAATAACATACCTAAATCAAGAAACAAGGATTGTTAAAACAAGACTCGATAATTCGATGAAGTTCCTCCTTGGCTATAGCAAGGGTACGATCAAGCAGTCATATTTTTTTCAATAAATACGCATACTTTCATACTGAAATGTCATAATCTAAAAAAAACAATATATAAAAAAAAAAAAAAA
>CACSLK010016728.1:2544597-2555713 GCA_902706635.1 Striga hermonthica
GCAAATAGCATCTCCTTCTCTTCTTCATATTTGGCAACAGTGTCTGTCATAACTCATAACGCGAATAAGATGCAATATCAGATAATGCTAAGGGCCCCAGAACCAACGTTCCCAAAAAATGAAGTATATTTTAGTGCCGACACAACACAGAAAAATCAGAACTATACTCCTCGATATATAAACAATACATTTACATTCTTGTAGGAACAAATATAAGAGATAGCATAACTCAGGTGTCAGATAGATAAAGATAAGTATATGAAGACACCACAGGAAAATAAATTGGGTAACGACGATGAAGCAAAACATTCAAACCTGCAGAAAAATTCAAAGACATCTTGGCTTTTTTTCCCTGTACAAATTGATGTAAAGAGCCACCAAATTTTGGAAGATAGAAATACATTCTGTCTTAAGCTCATGACATTTCCATCTTTTAGTTTATAGACTACTTGACTGAAAGTAAGCAAATATAGCATTTCTTTCTAGCTATAAATTCGCCCATATGCTGTTTTTCCAAATTTCTGATATCTGCACTCTAGATATTATTTTTGGACAGAAATTAAAGCTGTGACCAAATAAGTAAAATAATTTCAAATCGTGGTGCTGCCCAAAATAAAAGAGCTCCTCAAAGATCAAACAAATGACAAGAGGATATGGCATGATTACCTTTCAAGGCCTGCAAGTGTGTGGATTTCTCCTTGGAGAACCTCTCAAAAAGTTCTTGAAACTTGGCAGTCTCATTCTTCAGTAAATTTTCACACTACACGGGCAAATACAACTAAGACAACCTTAAGCAGCAAAGCCATACAATATTACTGAATCGAACCAGTTCATGTTCATTGAATCTATGAGAAGACCTCTTTCGAGCTCTTTAGCAGTCCCTTGGCAAAGCTCTGCCTGTCAATTATCGTCAAGAAACATGCTTATAAAATGCAAATCAGAGCCATAATAATAATCAGGCAAGTATAATGTCTGTAACTTGATAATTTATGCCATCTCACCTTTCTTTCTCAAGTTTCGATTTCAGCTCATCCAATCTTGCTTTCATCTCTGAGGCCACACTGCCAACAAATGAACACTATTAACCAACCTATATGACTTGTCTCACAAACATTATAACAGCACATGCCAAGGACTCGCTACATAAATAAGTAACGATGAAATAAAAATATGATTCCAGCCTAATTTGTTTTCAGCACGCAACAGCCGGAACACATGAATAAAATGACAGGATAATAAGCTATCATGTTTTAGCTTCAAATAAAGCAATGATGATTTTACGTGGAGATGAATCAAAATGTAACCAAAATCAATTTATAAGAGCTTAGAACTGGCCGAATGGATAACACTGTCAATTCTACATACTTTAGAAGGAAATCCAATCAAACAGTGTAGATTCAAAACAATCAGATCCCCAAACGCGTTCTAACACATGAACCGACCTAAACTTCTATCCGATCCATGGTTAAAAGAGATTCTGAGAACGAAACTAGAAACACGAACTGATACACAGTTAAGCCACACATATCGGTGATTCATCTGAGGATTATGAAGAGATTTTCACCTGGAAATCGTCTCCTCGTTCTTCTTCTGGCCATCCATCTGCGCTTTCTCCTTGATCTGCTGAAGAGCGCTCATTATGCCTTTAATGTCGCTGCATTTAGACCGGAGCTCCATGATTTATACTATGAAAAGAGAAACGTATACAGAAGCAGAAATGTACTAAATCGGCAATCGGAGAGAAATTGCCACAGAAATCTGACTTGGAGATGGCGGCGTCAAAATCATCATCGACGACGGTTCGCCTCCGCTGGTTGGACTTCACGTTCTCCGACTCCGAAACTCGCTTCACGCTTGCTTTTGCGGCAGACATTGTTGAGGTCCTGAGCTTTGCTCTTTTCTCAGTGTTTGTGGATATCATATCGTATCTCGAGAGGGCGGGGGAGCGAAAAACAGTGTGGTTTGAGAGTGTACGAAACTTGGGCCAATTTCAAATCGCTGTGGGAAATATATAAGCTTGATTTTTATTTTGATCTTTTGTTCTTTTTGGGCGGGAAAGGTAAAAACTAAAAGGGTGAATTTGGATATATTTTGATTTGGAAAAAAAATAATTGAAGAAATAAGATTTATTAAAATAATTAATAATTTTATTAATTTAAAGTAATGTGATAGAAATTTAATTATAATGTTAGAGGAAAATAATGATTTAAAGATGTAAATCTATGATGAACAATATTAATTATATACTAAGACCACCTCCAACCGAACTGGAAAACGCAAAATAGGGAAGAAATTTGCTCCAGCCGATTCCCAAACTCAAACGTAAAATGCGTTTAATCCCCTTTTCTCTCTCCTATTGACGCAAATATGCGTTTGCACTTCAGGACATCGCAAAATTTTTAGAAAATCACAAATTAGTCCTCATCTTTTTTTTTAAAATGTACAATTGACTATGTATTAAATTTAGTGTTTTATATTTACAAAATACTATAACTATTTATATTAACAATGGTAAAATATATTAATTTACTTTAAATTTAGTCCCTTCATTTAATTTATATTATATGATAATTAAATAAATGAATATTACTTTATATTTAGTCCCTTCATTTAATTTATATTATATGATTATTATATTAATGAATATTACTTATATAAAGAAAATTAATTTCATAATTAATTTCATTTGTGGGAAGAATTCGCCAACTCCGAGACTTAAAAGACTATCTATTTTTACGTGATTGTTGTAATTTTTTATTTTATCTTGTGTTGTGTAATTTTTTAATTTTTATCTTGTGTTTTGTAATTTCTAATTTTATCTTGTGCGTTGTAATTTTTTTATTTTATATTGTGTGTTGTAACTTTTAATTTTTCATCTAGTGAATTACAATTTTTAATTTTATTTGTGTGCCCAAATTTTAATTTTTAATGAATACTTATTTCTCCGATTTTATTATGTATAATTAATTTTAATTACATAAAATACAAATTGAATTTAAAATAATAGTGTGGTTTAATTTGTAAAGTTGTAAAATATGTGGGTAGTATTAAAAAATTATAAAAGTTGGTGTAAAAGATAATATTCTTTTGTGTTTGAGAATGAGTTTGTCGGTTGGAGATGAATTACTGCAAAATGGGACACTTACTGCAAAATGGGTTTGAGTTTGAGTTTTTCGGTTGGAGATGGCCTAATGTGTGCAATGATTAATTTTTTATTTACAAATTATATCAAAATTGAGGAGAGGAAAAGAGTTAGGGGGACTTTTTATAAAATCCCTAAAGCACTACAACAAAGAGTTGAATCTCTCAAAAGTAAACCGACCCGATCGAGAATTGGTGGAACCGATCTTACACCGACCCTTTCAGTGTGGTAAAGAAAGCTCTACAACAAACCGCATTGTTGTACCTGTGGAGGACCGCTATGAAATAGAACGACCTCAGATGCCATGTTGGACCCGTCGAACCATCCTAATATAAATACAACTCACATAAATTGTTAGCCAAATATGCCTCCAAAACATGTCCGGCAAATGGGTGACCATGGATCTGAGGTGTACCCTGCCTTCAACCCGAGCCTGCAGCTTACACAGCTGGGCTTCCAACCTTTCAAGTGTGACATCCCGAACTAGTCATGATATGGTAGTGGGAAAGTATGTGGACCTCACCTTCATCTCTTTCGGTCTCTTCTAAGGCTGCGGTGATGGTCCATTGAGATTTGGCTCATCGGACGCTTGAGCTCGAGCTACTGCCTGGACCACGATTCTAGCCAACTCTGCACTTGTAAGTTGGATAACATTGTCTTCCCTCGAAACCTCTTATTCCATGTGATTCAATGATTGTCCTTTTACCTATTCCTAAGGTCGGTGGACCCTTGGATCATCCTGTTGTTGCACCCTTTACCCTAAGTCACTACCTGCTCTTGTACTTCCTATACCTCTGTCTTCTGTTGGACAACCACTTTCTCCTACCTCGGTAAACGTCTCCCTGATGCATTTGACACTGGGGTTAACATTGTGTAAGGTGTTGGCAGCGTCTCCTGAGGCGTGATAAGCACGTCGGTCAACCTCGACTAACCCTGCTGGGGGCATGTCCAAATTACTCATTACTTCAACACCTAATTCGATTTCCTAGTCAGATTCTTCTTGGAGCTATCGTCTGGCAAGATCTTCAAAATCTTGAAAACTTCTTGTGAGAAAAAATCTATTAGTACCTTATAGTCGATAAAAGGCTAAGTTTTTCCTACATGCGACGCCAATTTGATGTGAAAATTGCCTTGAACTGGATTAAGCCAGAACAAACACGAACGGATGTCGGCTTCGAGCTGCGATAACCTGTAAAACGCTAGGGAGGGGTCCTGGCGAAAAACTTCCAACGCTCTAGTCATTCTTCGCTCGTGAGGAAAAAACAGTAATATGTATTCTTATGTATGTGTATATGAGAGATATAAAAAATAAGAACCTGGTTACCCTTTTGTAATAGGGTATTTTGATGCCTAACTAGTAATCAACTCGTGCATTTGCACAGAAGAGAATAATTAGAAGAGTTATGAATATAAAAAAAAAATACAAAATCATGATTTAATTAAAAAAAATGAATTAAGAAAATAATTCTAAATATTATTAAATACTTATTTGTATACAACATTCAAGGTTTTCCTATCGTCGGAATGACCATCACCACATATCATTATATTCAAACTCTTCCGGTTTGTGACTCTAGAAAGAGCCACATATAATTGTCCATGACTGAAAACAGGGTTCTTCAAGACAAAATCGACGTGTGAGAGACTGGTCTTGACTCTTGTAGATCGTCATAGCATAGGACACCATGATTATGTGTTTGATAGCAAATTTTGAATACAACATTCAGAGATGTTTGATAGCAGATTTTAAATTTTTTAAGAGTGTTTTTGCAAAAAATAAAAATAAAAATAAAAATAAATTATATTTCAGCTTTAGGCATAAAGTAAATTAGATTATGAAAAATTGATTTCACACGTTTTTTATTCATTATTTAAGACATTAGAACAAAGAAAATAAATAAAATACATATAATGACATGATTTCTCCACCCACATGTATATAAAATTAATTGTATGATTATAGCATGATGTTATGATAGTTTGATGTATATTACAAATTAGGGGATTTTTTTTTTCAATTTTCTTGTTATTTGTTGCTTTTGTTTAATGATATCACATTTTATAATAATCGTTTTATAAAGTGATAGTATGACATTTAATACTTATAGCTAATACTTCCTTTGTTAATTTATTTACTGTTATTTTGCAGGTACAATAGCAACAACATATTAGAGATTTGATTTATTCAAATTTAAATATGTACTTTCGTAATTAATTTATTTTCTTATGATTTGCAACTAAAATGATTATATATCAATGCTTACGCGTTTTATGTCTAATAATTCAAATAAAATGCATGATTTGAGGATGTAATTTAATACAAATAGAAGATAACCGTTTCGATACAATAGGATATATGATTAAATGCTGAAAATTTTGGAGGGATAATATAATTTAATGCTGAAAATTTTGGAGGGATAATAAAATTAAATGCTCAAATTTTGGAGGGATAATATAATTAAATGCTCAAATTTTAGAGGGATAATATTACTAAATGCTAGGTAATATAATTTAATGCTTTGTTGTTCCAAATTATATATATATAGATGAGTCCTAATTAAGAAAGTGATCATCTCATATCCACTTTCTTAACTTACAACGTCTCTATGATATGATGCTCTTCAGCAAAATATACTTCCATCCATGAAGAATTTTATCCTCCATTTCCAAACAACTCTTAGGTCTGGAGGTCGTAACCACGACCCCGCTACCTACATGCACCTGCCGTGAGTTGTACCTAGGTCATAATTACAACCTCCACCTCTACAACTTACGAGTCATGAGGTCCCCTCGAGTACCCGATCTCTTGATGTTCTCCGACCTTCGAGCCCTTTGACCGCACCAACATGAACCTTGAGTTGCCTAAGCGAGTTTCTTGATAAGGTCGAATACCGAGAACAAGCTGATCTCTTTAGAATCAGCCATACCCGAACCAACCAGTCAAATTGGTTCTCCGAGCTATTATGGATGTTATATCAAGATACATTTCCATACTAACAGGACTATTATTTTTTTATAAGGATTCAGCAGGTCCCCATGGTCTTCGTATCGACCTCACGTTTCTGCCTCCATCATTTTTCATTCATACGACCTCGATCATGACCTCTAGGTAATGTTAACATCTCATTTGGCCGAGTTATTGGATAAGCCTAGCTTTCTAATCCACAACCAGAGTTTACATGTATTATACCGAACTCCCTAACAGAGTCAAACCCTATTGCCGAGCAAAAAGTTATTCTGGACCGGTTGATATGAGCTAACATCTCTCAATTGGTCCACGGAGTTTTTAGGGTACTATATCATAGTCCATTGAAACCACATTATAGGACGCATGAGTTGCAGTTACTGACCAGATGGTTTTGGATGGTATCACAAAATATACTTTTCTTCTTGTTTCTTCTTAATTTGTTGGTATTAACTATTAAAATTACACAACTGGGAATGAAAAGTTCAACGCCATCAAATTTAATTGTAAAATTGTGGAGATTGCATTTTCAAGCCTCTTTGAAACCCATCCATTAAAGAAAGATGCCCGTGGTTGAAGGTACTTCACACAACTTTCTTCACTCAATTAATTTAAATAACTGGCACACGGAGACACTGCATTATTTCAAAATTCCAAAAAAAAAATGAGAAAACCCATCTCTTCACGCAATTCTTAATTTCATGTTTTCACACTACTCAATCGAATAAAATCTTTGAAAACATAAAAAGCAGTCGCGCGTAACCATCATTAACATTTTATTTAAAAAATCAAATTTCACATCCTAGTCAATAGTCAATGTTATGAACTCTCATTATTTCAAACTCAAATCATATACCTTTCTCAATTATCTAACCAAGAATCCGGAAAAGATAGTAGTATCACTCTAGCCTATGGTTAAAAACTTTAAATTAACCTATACATTTTATTTTTTTTTCATGTGGTTTAATAAAACTAAACAAGGTTAATCCACATCCAAAAGTATTAATAAAGGCCTCCCAACCAATCGGCTTCGACCAAGTGTCCAATGTCCAACCGACTTTGTAGAAAATTGCACACCAATATATTTAAATTAATAAATAAAATGTAGTACTCATTTTCGGCCTCGTGGGGAAAATGGCTCCATCAAACTCTATAAAGCCGTCGGACACAAATATTGTGTTGCACGCACGTCAGTCAACCCGTGGGCTTGACCAATAATTTCTACCACTTCAATTTGTTCCTTTCTTTTTTTACTTTTCTTTTTCTTTTCTCCAGTTAGATCGATGAAAATAATGGTAAAAAAAGCTCAAATTTGAACCGGTACCTTAGATATGGTGTTCATTACATGCGAAGAAAATTAGTACATTATGCTTTGAATCAAGTGTGAAGCCCTCGTGTGATGCGGTCAAGAAGGCAAAGTAAGCGAGCGTGTGATTAAAGAATGCGTGAAGATCTTTTTCTTATGATTTCGAATCGTAGGGCTATTATGTTTGTTATTATTGAGTATGCTCGTATTTATGTAATTAATATGAATTATGTAAATGGCGCGCGTGATTTATTTTATACGATTTTATATAATTAGCATGATTTATGTGATATCGTATCCAATATAAACCTTTTATGTGAAGCATTGTGGAATATTTTCATGACTACATACATATATTACATAGGTTACAATAAGATTGCCTTGATATATGTATAGTGGTATGATTGCAAATCAAATTTTTAACTAATGAGTGCACAGTGGACTTAAAGAGGGAATTAATATAAAAATATATTTATATAAGCAAGTTAGATTTGTAATCAATGTTTTTGAACATATAATAAGTAATACCTAACATTTCCCTTTCGCAAGAAATATTTTTCAACATAAGTATAATTAGTCATGATCAAAACATTATGTAACAATAAATTTTATGAAAAAACATAAACTTTTGTACAAGTTAATTTATTTTGACGAAAAGCATTTGTTACCTCAAATTCGTAAATTGCAAGTACTTCTGAATAAATTGAGAGTTTGAAAATTGAACTTCCGAAGACTTTTCTTGTATCAAGATATAAATATATATACTAATATTAAATTTATATTAGTATAATAATATTAGTGGGATAATATGTTAAATTTACAGGCTAGCCCGACAAACTCAAATTTAACGTTCTGATTAAAATAAAATAAAATATTGATTAAAAGAGGTAGAACATTAAAATTGAGTTTTGCAAAATTGAATAATTGTGATATGATAGAATCACCACATATAAAATAGCGAGAGATGCTACATTCCCGTTATATAATCATTCCGTCAAAATTTGTAACTGTTAGATCATCATGTAACTGTCGGGATAGTTTATTTAACGGTTACAAACCCTGACGAAATGGTTCTGTAACCGAACCGTAGAATTTTCCTAACATGACTACAATTAAGTCAAAAATAATTCTTTACACTCGCATAATCACGTCACATGTGACACGTATCAGCAATTTTTTTAATCCAGTTTAGTTTTGATTTAATTAAATCGTTTTTGTTTATACTTTATAGATTCACACGTATTTATTCATCAAATAGGAAATTAGGAACGACAATGACCTTTTATTGGTTGGGTTGAAAATAGTGATAATACAGCTTGTCATATTGAATTTTGAAACACGCAAATTAATTCCTAAAAGAGTTCTACGACAGAATTTTTGGGGGTACGTAAAAGTAATTCTATTAGGTACTTGATGGTTATTTTGAAGTGGACCCTTTGAATAAGTCTATATAAAAAAGTTCATTATTAAAGAAATACTGATACAATATCCGTGTACTACACGACTGTTGCGTTAAAAAATATATGATAGAAGTTATTGCTAAAATAAAAATTTTGTTTTAAAATTTGATCGACTAATTGATGAAAAAAAATAAAGAAATATGCAGTGTAGAAAGTAATTTGTAAATCATAATTTAAGAGGGAAATATCAATGAAAATTATAAGGTAATTAAGATTGTTACATGCTCAAACTAAAAAATAAATGTGTATTAAGAGAAAAAAATAACAAAATTAAACATATACTCACCTGGTTTGAAAAATGTTATTTATGTCAATATCAAGTCTAATTTCAGAGCAAAAATAAATATACAAACAACATTACGAAGCATATATAAATTTTTGTCATGTCAGCATCCAAAGCGTGAAAATTTGACAGTTAGGCTTAAAACATTTTGAATTAATATATTAAGTGAGGAATATGTGCTTGTTGAGTTATTAATTCTAAACAGTTCGTTTATTCTGAGATTAGTGTGATAATTGTATCAATGAGATAGTAAATAATATTGTAAATATTTCATCGATTAAAGACATGTATAGTGAGATTTAACTATTATTTAATATAAAATAATATGGTACAAATATAATAATTGATTGTCATGTGGTAGAGAAATAGCGATATATGAATTAATAGTTATAAATATGTTAGTGCATAATTATATTTTAAAGATAAAATTATAACATCGATTGAATTTTAATTTAAAATTATATTAAAAATATGAATTAAGCAGAATAAAAACAATGAAATAGTATATATTTTTCTTTTAATATATGAGATGATGAAATTTACTACTTCCAATGTAAATTAAATGTTTTAAGCTACCAAATAAATATACAACATTTGTTAAGATTTGATTTTGATTCCGGCAGATTACTTGGCACGGTTGGCGGCGTCCATCCCGCTTGGGCTTCAGCGTGTTACAGTTCCTGGCAGGAGTGGATGGATCACGACAATAGGGGCGTTTCGTACCCCCAACAAGTGCTAGTTTAGGCGTTTTCTTTTCTTTCATTCCACCAAAAAAAAAAAAGATTTGATTTCGAGGCGCCATTTGTTTTCCAATAAACCATTTGCATGCTATGTATGTCTGACTATGACCAATTCAATTATTCTTTTGTCACTCACAGCCTCAACACCACACATAAAGTTTTTATCATTTTAATAAATATCTAGGTTTAACCACCCGTAACAACTTATTAGTTTTATTTATTTATGCATAATGAACTAATAACATGTTAATTACTTAAAAATGATTACAATATTGCGCTATATGTAACGCGAACTATTTTTTCTTTTTGTACAGGGACCTTTCGGTTTCTGGATCCACAAGAGAATCGACTAATCCGGAATCGAGTCGGGTAGGACCACAAGGGCGGCAAAGCTCTCCCTCAAGAGTTTTTAACACTGCTGCATTCCCAGAGCTCGAACACGAGACCACTGGTTAAGCTGGAAGAGACCTAAGCCATCTCATCCAAACGCTCTTGGGTATAACGCGAACTATTTGATGCGCTGTAATTTTTTTTTCTTCAAATTTTAATTCTTTAATTGATTTATACTTTTAAATATTATTCGAAATTATTCTTTTTGTTAATTAATTTTAAATTTTGATTATACTAGTAGTACAATGTAGTGCGAATGATTGAAGGCGAAAGTTAAATTTTGCATTCTTTTAGAATCCTCTACATAAAATATGCTAGTACAAAATAAAATTTAAATACAACTACAAAATCAAAAATTTAAAATTATTTAACAAAATATATAATTTTGTTTGTGTAAATTTTGTCAAAATTAAATAATGTATATAACAAAAGTCAATTAAAAATTGGAAAAAAAAATTGTAGGGCGATGAACAGTGTCGTGCTACATCTAGCGCGATATTGTTCATATTTATTGAATAGTCCATAAATATAGCGTAGCATTGGAGTGAGTTTTTTCGCACAACTTTGGAATGAAGTAACATTGTACCCAGCATTGGAGATTCAAAATATCACTCAAATCTAACGCTACTTTAGAGTTGTGCTAAAACCTCACTCCAATGATGCGCTATATTTCCGCATTACTCTGAAAAATATGAATAATATCGCGCTACGAATTTTTTACTTCTTATTTTCAATATATTTATTCTATATATTTTTTATTATTATTTTGACAATATATACATTAAGACCATCTTTATTGGTGACCTCTAGGTTGGGTCACCAGGATTAAA
>CACSLK010016728.1:2561893-2572765 GCA_902706635.1 Striga hermonthica
TTTCATTCATCAAGATTTTTTTTATAGAAATAAAAAATATGTATTTTTTTTATTAAAAATCAGTATTCTTCTCTTCTAACTTTTATGTCTATATTTATTATAATGATAATTAAAATATATTTCCCACAAAAAAAAAGTATATACATATGTATATATATAGTATTACTTACATACTTTTAACATTTTATCATTATCAATATCAATTAATACTTAAGGTTTTTCAAAAAAAATATCATACTTTAAAATTAATAAATATAAATATATCATTTGACATTCACATGAAAGAAAATGCTACGTACGTCCCGTTACGGTACCGTTGGATACACATGTAGTTAGTTAAAACACCCGACGAGAAGGTATCGTAACGATGCCATAACATTTCCCTCACCCGATTTTGCTATGAAGCGAACAATTGACTCTATTGTGGAACCAAGAATTCTATATACAACAAGTAAACCTACCATATTACATTTCTCTCACTCGGTTTTGCTATGAAGCGAACAGTTGACTCTATTGTGGAACCAAAAATTCTATATACAATAAGTAAACCTACCTTATTATCTGATTAGTTAAATAAGACTAATATAATTTTATTAATATTATATGATTTATTTGTTGTATATAGAAGATTAATTCCACGGTGAACCTAACTTGTGTCTTCACAGCAAACTGTTCGTATTGTAGATAGATAGATATACTTTAAACATAAAATTTCATGTACTTTAATAAATATAAATAAATAAATGTCATAGTTTCCTTATTTTTATACTCGTGCATCTAGATATGAGCGTGACACCTAATATATATATATTTATTTATTTTTGGTTTGGAGGGCCCACGTCGGCCAGATCCGTTTTAGATTATTATTATTATTATTTTTTTACTGTATTTTTATTCCCAATTATAAAATCCCCTTAACCACTGCAATTGGCTTCAGTCATCAATTATCCTCTCATCTCCAAATTCCTCATCAAAGCAAAAAAGCTCTCTTCTCCATCGTCACAAAATTATCGAAGAACCTCGTGTTAATCTACCTGGTATGTCTTTCATCTTCGAATTTTCAGTTCATAGAGCTCCTCTCTGCTGTTAATTTCATTCTCGTTAACTACCCAATTTGATTCTGTTTGAACAGATCGAAGTTGCTTTCTCAATTTCTTTGAATTTTTTTTTTTTTGATTCATTCTCGATTTGTTTTCGTTGATTTGGATCCCGCTGTTCTATCTGACGCAATTGTGTTCGTGATCTAACAATCTTGAAGCCGTGAAGTGTGTACATTTTTTGCCTGATTGTTGTTGAATTTTGAACTGGATAATGTTTTTGGGGTGTTGTTGATCATACAAACTGGGTTATATTCACCGCCCAATTTGTGTTTTGTCGTTCATGTTATGAGCCAAGGGACACTCATCTGTGGACCCAAATCCTAGGATAAAGATAGGCGCATGTATATGTAGGATAAATTTGGGTTCCTCTGTGGAAGGACTTAATTGAGGGAGATCCTACTGCCCCGTTACGGAACAATTCCGTCGGGGTTTCTCTAACCGTTAGATCAATAATTCACGCCGGTTACATGATGATCTAACGGTTACAAATCCAGACGGAATGGTTCCGTAACGGGACTGTCGCATTTCCCCTTAATTGAATTAATATGGATTTTTTCATGTTGAGTATGGTGATTTAGTAAAAACCTTGATTATCTTAATTCTTTGATCTTGCGAGCACCTCACTTTTCATATACAGTAAGCCTTTCTTTATTGTGGCTTAGGTTGCTTTTGCATGTCTTAAATCCTCAAAAAAATCTAATGTTGGAAAATTTTGTCTTGTTATCCTCTGTCTGGTTACCCTATCAGTGCCAAGAGAAGGGTATATGAAATTTACAAGGATTGTTCTGGAACTTGTGTTCCATAAGATATTTTGGAAACTTGCCAGTATTTAATTGTTGAAATTTTTGTCATGTACTAGCCACCAGCTCTTAATAATTGATGAAGTTGGAACTTTCTGAGGGCCATGGCTGACTGAGAATTACCTTCCATTTGCTCTTGTGGGGTTATATCCATTTTTTTATTTGTGGCTGACAAATCTTTTTTTTTTTTTACCCTAAGCTATTTAATGAGCTTTGTTTTGTGAGAATGTGTGAATCATAATGCTGCACTGAGTCCTGTAAAATTTGAGTTAATTCTTCCATGTTTAGGATCAGATCTGATAGCTTTGAATCAAGTGTTCATCTTTTTCGACCATTTTAGTAAAATTTTTTCTGTTTCATTTCATTTCAGTTGACAGATCAAGGACCTAAGCACCACAAGTCACTTCTCAAATGGAAATTCCTCAATATTTTGCTCAAGAATGGGAATCTATCCCCACCCAGCCCATGGAACCCGAAAAGAATTCCGCGTGCTTCGACTGCAGTATATGCCTAGACTTTGCCCGTGACCCAGTTGTAACTCTTTGCGGCCACCTCTATTGTTGGCCCTGCATATACAAGTGGCTCGACTCCCAAGGCTCTTCAAACGAGCCCCCCCGATGCCCCATTTGCAAGGCTCAAATATCCGAGAAAACCATCGTCCCACTTTACGGCCGGGGACAGTCGTTTTCCGGATCCGAAGCCGAAGGCAAAGTCATACCCCCGAGACCAGCCGCCTGCAATATCAAGGCTCTCGCAAGCATTTTGAATCCCGAACAACAACTTACACCTCCTTATAATCATCATCATCATCAAATTCAAAGCCGGCACAGTTTTTCGAATAATTTTACGAACTATGGGGAATATTCGCTTTCCCCATTTAATCTATGCGGTACAGCAGCAATGTCTCTTTTTCACCCGACTGCGGGAGTTTTTGGGGAGATGATGCACGCGAGGGTTTTTGGTAATTCGCAAAGTATGTACACATATCCCAATTCGTACCGTACAGTTGGGAGCCGGAGCCCGAGGATGAGAAGGCGGGAGTTACGGGCGGAGGAGTCTCTGAACAGGGTCACAATCTTCTTGTTCTGTTTCTTTCTCTTGTGCCTTCTTGTGTTCTGATTGTTGGATATAGTACTCTGCTCAATAGTTTGTATACATTGTACAAAAAATTTGTTGGAGGTTGTATGTACTTGTGAGCACAGAAGATTAGATTTATGGGGTACTCATACAGTATAAGATTTGGAATATACATTTTACTTTACCTTTGTTCTACTGAGCATGAATGAAATCTTCCCATCAGTTTCCCTGAATTGGGGTTTGTAAAGATATTTATACTTGAGAACTCTATTAAAGCTCTCAAACTATAGATATTCCAAGCTGAAATTGAGAACCGAACCTCACTGCAACCTATTATGGATCTAGGGCAGAATGTAAAGAAAAACTTACGAATAACACGGCTATCAACAAAAAATGTGAACTGATCGAAAAACCGGACAAAATCACGCCAAGAAACTATGGGAGATACTTTAAATATTCCGAGCTCGAGACAAATGGAACTTGAAACTATTTGTATTCAACCAAATAACAGCGATAATCTAAACAACTCAGGACCCTACTCACCGTCCATATCACTTGCAAACATCTAACCTATCCCCATTGATAGAGCTAGAGAAATGGCCAACTCGACTAGACCGGGCTATGCAGGTAAGCTCGACTAGACCGGGTTATGCAGGTAATCATGTTACTAGAAAGTCCTTTAGGTTGAATTGAGATATCTTGGTCACACTCTATTATTGTGGTGCTTACGTCAACGAGGTAACTACCTAAGGCCCTCTGTGTTACAACTCCATCTAATAAGGGTCACCAAAATGGAGCCGATCAACCTAAAATAGCTATATTACGCCTTTGTTAATCACTTAAAAGATGAGCTAACTGCAAGACCTAGATGGGACGAGACATACCTCAGCCTAGGGCAAGTGGAAAGACATGAAGAACATCAATATTGTGAACACATCAAGATAAGCAAAACCAAAGGGATAAAAACGAATCTCGGGCAGTCAGTTGTACCCGCGAGCAGCCCTTGGGACAACCCGTTGTACTTACTGGAAATTCTTAGGCACCAAGACACATAATTAATTGGGCATCAAGTTAATCACAGTATAAATATGGGTAAGGTATGATTAAAGCCTTTCGTCCTCATGCTATATAAAAATATTCTCAATTACAGTACCTTCCACATGGGTTGCAAATGAACCGAGCGGCTTGCTAGCCGCTCGAGTCAAAGCCCGACTTGAGCTCGAATTTGACTGAATTCAAGTCGAGCTCGAGCCCATATTTTGCATTGTCGAGCAGCTCGAGACATATGTTGAATTACTAAAATACCTCTTATGTGTGTGTGTGTGTGTGTATATATATATATATATTACAATAGTATAACATAGGTGGGTAATGGTAGTTTTATTTTTCAACTTAAAAAAATTTGAGCCGAACTCGAGCATTTTGATTTTGAGTCGAGCTCGAGCGATTGTATATTTGTATCAAGTCGAGCTCGAGCCTCATAAATCGAGCTCGAGCAGCTAAAAAAAAAAAAAAAATCCTGCTCGATAAAGCCAATGTTCTACTCTGCTCGGCTCTTTTGCAACCTTCATCCCATTACTAACTTGATCATCTGAGTGTCAACATCGGGAGCACTTTCTGGCCTTATTTTGTAGATCATCAACTATTTTGAGGCCAGTTCCATGATAGGTCGAAAAATGTGCATATTTTATATATTTAATAGTGTATTCTTATACACTAAACTTATTCGCACGTTTATATTTTTCGACTTATTTATTATTTGGAAGAATTTATTTGCTTTAATGTTTTATGTGTTATTTTCAATATTTTGGAGCAATTTGTGTACACGAAGTATTAGACTGAATTTCACGTGAGGAATTATCGGGCCTTCCTAACAACCGTCATATTGACCCGCGAATGTGTTATGTTGAGGCCCAATCTGGTGAAGCTATCAAAAGTGAATTATTTGTTGAGGAGATTTAATTAATTTGTTGGAGACCAATTATTTGGAGAAAAAAAGAAAGACGTTAGTGGAGACTTAAAGAGGAATTGGGAGTCTTTGGAATTCTATGGGTTGGGGCTTATATTTGCTTGGGAATTATTTTCCAAAAGAAAACTAAACGCATTAGTACGAGAAAAAGCAGAGCCGAAGAGAAAAAAAAAATAAGAAAAGCCGACAGAGAGCAACCACACACAGACTGTGAAGGAGGCTACACACGCAGAGGAAGTCGCACCTGCACACGAGGGAGATTACTAATCTCTCTTTTATCTTTTTTATTTATTTTACTAGTATGTTAGGCTAGGATTTTTATTCAGTTTTAGGGGATGTTTGAACTCTAACTTTGATTTGTCTATGAATTGAAGGATTTATTTTTATTGTTGGTTAATTGAGACGCCGTATTTATTTTTGTTGATGAGTTGGTTCATGCTATCTGTGTTTAGTGTTTATGAATTATGGTGTTCGATTTAGTTTGGCCAGCTACGTTGAATGTTCATAGTTTAATTGCTAGACTCGAGACTTTAATCCGTAATTATTATTGTCTTGTGTCGTTAATAGTAAACTAGGGGTCGTACATCTCTAGGGTAGCGTGAGCATAAGTTAAATGGTCCGAGCTTTTGTGTCTGTTGCTTAGACTGATCTATTTTCCTAGTAATTAATGCTGCTAGTGCATTAAATCTAGAGAGCTTATTCTATGTTGTCCACTAGTTAGGTTTAATCGAAGAGCCTATTGCGATTAAATATTCAGTAAGGGAAAATTCGGTTAACAGAGCTTGTTGTTAGCTAGGGTCGGTAATTCATTAGCAATTTAAAGAAGGCGTCGAAATTGATTAACGGTAAATTTAGATTGGGTGATAACTGAACCGAAAACTGGACTTCTCTCATTTTATTTGATTTTTATTCTATTTTCTTTTGTTATTTTTATAAAGCCAAACCCCCAATTTTACTGCTTTCATAGTTTTAGTTCGATTAATACGAAATTTGTCACGACTTAATTCCTGCTCCTCGTGGGATCGACCCTTACTCGCCGCTACTACTAGTTAGTAGAGGTTAGTCGAGGAAACTTTATAAATTTAAATTTGTCGCGTCGCGACGCGCGGTCATTCCATCTCAGGCGATCAGGTTACCAAGTCCAACAATCGGAGGTTCAGAGAGTTCTAGTCACCTAAGAATCTAAGTTATTTGGTAGTTCACTATCAAACTGGCACCGTATAGGGGAATACCAGTTCCACCATGGTTTAGATAAGACTTATCTTTCCGCAACCTACATGAGATCTTCCTCTACATTAGGAACATAAACCAACTCAAGAAGAAAGATGCAGTGAGGATGGGTGGTTGCAGACACGACCCTGTTGGGGTCAGGGCCACCCCATGGGATGGCTCGCCAGCAAAGAGTCGCTAAGGATTCCTGTCACCGAGATACAACTTCTCCAGGGGATTCAACTGAGACCCTTGTTGGTGCTGAGCAAGAAAAGTGGGCTGAAAAACTCGCCTTGTCATGGCTACAGGTCCCCCATGTAGATGGAGGTCGCTAAACGAAGTGGATGAACTTTAGGTCTGACTTTGAATGCAACCCATGCGACCAAAGAAACCCAACCTAAGGCTCATAAGGAACATTCATACAGGTGAGCCGAGCCGAGAAGATGGTTGCTGAGGCAGTAGTCGCACATACCCAACTAGCGCCAGTAGCACCGGAGGCCACAATGCGACTTGATAAGCAGCACGATATGTTGAGGTAAGGAGACAACGTGCTAGAGCGTTCGATCAATTCACTAGCACTAACATCATAAACCCAACGATATACTCGCCTTAGAGCGGATGACTGCTCAACGCGAGCTACGGGAAAGAATTGAGGGGTGATGTGGTCCACGACTTTACGACCATCCATTCGCTGACGAACTGTTGGACGCAGATTTGTCTCATGGGTTCCGAGAGGTAACCCTGTCATATGATGGATCTACGGACCCAACGAAACACCTGAGGAGCTTGGAAAACATGGATATTTTACACAAATATAGAGACCAAGTATATTGTAGGGCTTTCTTAGCTACGCTAAAAGGACCTGCACAATACTGGTTTTACAAGCTCGCACCGAGGTCGTTGGAGGATTTTAAGGGTAACTGCTCAATGTGTGTCAACCATTTCTCTAGTGCATGCAAGCATGTACAAACATACTTGACACTTTTCAATATACAACAATGAGAAGAGAAGACAATGAGGGCGTACTTGACCTAGTACATGAAAGAGCGCATTGATGTGCCTTCAGCCTCCGAGGAGGTCAATGCAGGAGGATTTAAAATAGGTCTACAATGAGCTTTTGGAAAGGCATTCCAAATACATTAACATGTAAGAGTGGAAGTAGATTTTTCGCAGTTGGAAGCAAAAAGGGAGAGAGACAAACAACTTGAGGAATGCCGTAGACCTGAGGAGAAAAAGTTGGATCGCGAAGGATGACATGTTGAGAAAAATGGATAGAAACTGATCGAGAGGTTTAACCGATACACACCCTTGGCGGCGACCAGGAGACAAGTCTTTGAAGTCATGGAAAGACTAGGCAACCTGAGCATGTTGGACCGACCTAGGCCCCTTCCAAGAAGAAATGGAGTCCCAATAGTCATCAAAAGGCATACTGTTGTTATCATTGAGACTATGGGCACACAACATACACTTTCAATGAGCTTCGAGATGAAATAGAACGACTAATCTGAGTTGGATACCTAAAAGAATGTGTTCTTCGAGACATGGAACTTGAGAAGGATAAAAATGAGGTGGATACATGAGTTCGAGAGGATCAGGATGAGCTCACACCACAAAAAAAGGGTCAATACACATGATAGTAGGGGGACCAGTCGATGGAAAATCAAATCAAGCCAGGAAGAGGCATGAGAGAGGTGTGGGTAAAAAATATGAGGTCAGGGAGATTCAGGTCGCATGGGAGGTACCCATATACAATTCTGACTCGCTGACCTGCAAGGGGTTTCCTCACCTCACAATGATGCCTTGGTAATTTTGGCTAAAATAGCTAATTACGATGTCAAAAGTGTCTTTGTGTACATTGGGAGCTCAATGGACATTATATTTACCCATTGTTTTGAGAAAATATACGGATTTAGTGGCTCTTTAGGTGATTTTTATAGAGGAAGTAACATTGTCAGTAGCCTCGGGACGCCTTGCCTCAGGCAAGTAACAATGGTTAGATTTCTAGTCATCATAACTAAGTTGGCGTACAATGTAATATTGGGGAGACCGAGTCTAAACACGTTTTGAGCTGCAGTGTCAACATATTGTATGAAAGTGAAATTCCCCATTGCTGACAAGGTTGGAGAGGTCGCAAGGAACCAAAAGTGTGAGGATATGTTATCAGGTCACTTTGCGAGTTGGACAAGATGCGAAAAGAAAGGCAGACACCTCGATCGATAAATACAAAAGCAACTGAAATTGTACCTAACTTTCCTTGATGAGCTCATGGAAATTGAGCTTATAGAAGGAGAAGCAGACAAGAGAATGCGCATTGACCAAGACCTAACCGTGAATATATGAAGAGAATTGGTTCACTTAGAAAGGGAGTTTATAGTTGTGTTCGCGTTCAACCTTGATGAGCTCACATGCATCAGTGCAGACCTAGTAGTTCATTGTTTGAACATCAGCGACCAAACCAGTTAAGCAAAAGCGTAGACATTTTGGCGCATAACTGGATGCCATTATTGAAAAGGAGGTTGACAAATTTCCGAGAGCCAAGAACATCAAACCAATCCAGCTCCCCGAGTAGCTACCTAATGCAATTATAGTGAAGAAGAAACTAGATAAATGAAGGATGTGTATCGACATGCGCGACCTAAACAAAGCATGCCAAAAGGATCACTAACCTCTTCCACAGAATGACCAACTCGTGGACTCAACGACTGGTTACAAGTTGTTGAGTATGATGAACGCTTCCCACGGATATCATTATATCCATTGGCACATGAAGACAAAAAGCGAATGAGATTTGTTACTGCAAGAGGTATCTATTGTTACGTGGTCATGCCCTTCGACCTCAATAATGCAGGGGCTGTTTACCAGCGATCAGTTGACCAGATGTGCAAAAACAGATCGAAGGGGAAGAACATGAAGTTCATGTCGATGACATCATAGTAAAAAGCTGCTAAGGAGTAGATCATGTGAGCAACCTGATGAGACATTCCTCACCCTCAAGTCATATGAGATAAAATTGAATACAACTAAGAGTAAGTTTGGCGGGAAAATTCTTGGTTTATGTAGTAAAAATCTAAATGCAAAATCTAAAACAAATTGAAAGATTTTGTAAAGAAAAAAAATTAGAGTGAACGAAACACAAGTGGGTCATTTATTAGAAATTTCTTTACAATGGGACATCAGAATAAAAGATGTTATTTAAATTATTATAAATTTGTTTTCTTAGAAATGTGATCTAACAGATGAACAAATGCTGAAATACGAAGCCAATGCTGTTTGATTGATCGGGATGATAGTTTCGAGTTCGATAGGCTCAAATCAATCAAACATTATTATTAGTAAAAACTAAAAACACATCATAAATTACTATTAGTAAAATTATCGAAAGGTAACATCAAAGTTACATAAATTATTATACCAAATCATTTTTTTATTTTTTTGGTATTTATAAAGACATTTTTTTATTTATTTATTTTTATTTTTTTCAAAATTGTTGGGAATATGAGTGCATGTGAATTTACAGGGTAAGGGAATAAGATAAACGAAATAAAAGGACTATAAAGGGAAGGAAATATTAAAGATTGTTATTTCATTATTTGGTTGATTTTTTGAGGTGAATGGATTTTTAAGAGTATAGAATGTTTCTTGTTTTGTGTGGAAATAAAGATCACGAATCAAGATGTGAATTATTTTTTTTTTGTTACAGGGACCTTTCGGTTTTCGGATCTACAGGTGAACCGACTAATCCGAAATCGAGCTGGGTAGGACCACAAGGGCGGCAAAGCTCTACCTCAAGAGTTTTTAAATTTTATTAGTATGGGTGTAAATTTTATTTTGTGCATGCGATTTGTAACTCTTATACAAACAAATTGAGCATCTAATCTCATGTCAAATTATTAGTTGGATAATATATTCAGTTGGATAGTATGGGTCGCTCCGGGCCTCTTCGAATTATGATGCAGAGATTCAGGCGCTCCAGATTGGTCTCGAGATTGCCGCCTCTATCTCCTCTCATGTCTGGATTGAGATGGATGTTGCGGCTGTTATCACACTTTTGACATCTGGCCACCAGGGCTCATGGCAGATCCAACACCCTCTTATGCGTATCAGAGACACACTTCGCTCGATTCATTACCAGGTCTCACACATATTCCGGGAGGGGAATCGGCCTGCGGATTTTCTTGCTAGCACGGGGGCATCCATACCCCAGAGACGTACCCTTCTTCCTGAGGACATTCCTCTACGGCTTCAGACGCTCATTCGGATGGACCAGTTAGAGTACCCATCCTTCAGATTCGGTCGACCGCCACCATCTGCTCCTGACTAGATTTGACATTTTGGACCCATTCCAGGTCACTCTGACCAGGATGACTTTTCTATGAGGTTTTGATATTAGATCCTTAGCGGATATTTTGTGATCTTTGTGTTTATTTTATTTTCTCTCCTTTTGATGTTGCTCTTTGTATTTCTGACTTGGATGTAGACCATTGTTTTTTTTAGCCCTTTCTGGGCCATTATATTCACAGGTCGGGGGTGTGGCCTTAAACCCCCATCCCAATCTGGGATGTTTTTTATAAAAAAAAAATATATTCAATTGGGAATTTAAGTGATATTTTAAAACTTTTTAAGATTTGAGACTTATTTTCAAATTTGGGAAGAATATTATGAAATTTTAACTCTGGTAGGATTTGAAGTAGGATTTCGTATAAGTTTTTTTTTTTTT
>CACSLK010016728.1:2615298-2626856 GCA_902706635.1 Striga hermonthica
AAAAAAAAAAAAAAAAAAAAGATTAGATGTTGACCACCCATCTTACTTGTATTTAACCCACATTCTCATTTTCTTGAATAATCTAAACTATTACTATTTATGTAAATATGTTTATTCTATCTTGATATAATTATAGCTTTCATTTGAGGAGAAAATTTACGAAGTACTTGAAATGTTAGAAAAGTTGCAAGACTACACGAAGATATAAATAATTGCTTCACTCTAATTGTAAAGTCCCCATCATAATAAATCTAAGGTACATGTGATGGGAACTCATTTTTTCGGCCTTCTCTACATACAAACACACATCCTACTTTCTCCGAAATTTCCTACCCATTTGCTTTTAAGCCTTCACTCTCACATGTCTCAACACAGTTTTTAACACTCATGTATCCTTATTAAAACTTTTGAACTCCCTACAATCTACTGCTCAACTTACATAATCTCGTTAAAACACGGGCATACATAAACTTTAAGCCGTATGTAACCGAGACACTTCAAGTGATCTCTGGAGTACTCATGACGAGCTCGTCGTTCAGACACAAAAAACCCGCAAAGCAGGATATGTATAAATGAGCCATGAAAGGGGCGAAATAGTAGTTTTACGTTCAATAAACTGAATAAAAAAAAATGGTGAGAAGGTACCTAAAGTCATCTATGAAAGTGGTGAACTCGGCCGTAGGGCTTGGGGGCATTGCTATCGTTGCCTATGGTGTTTTGATGATTCGAGTATGGCAACCGGAACATGGCAAGGGTTCGTCTACCGACTATTTAGCTATTCCATGGTGCGTTTTAGTTAGCTGTTTTTTGATGAATCGATTCAAGCTAACAAATACTACTATTTCAACTTGTATTTGCATAGTATCAAATGCATGACTTCTTTTTCCTTTTTTTTTTTTTTTGCAGGTTTTTTCATGCTTTTCTTGGTGTTGGTATTGCTCTGTGTGCGATCTCCTGCTTAGGTTATTTTGCTGCGCAGACAGCAAATATGTATTGCCTCTCTTGTGTATCCAAAAGTAGAGCTGTAAACGAACCGAACGTTCGTGAACAAAAGCTCGTTCGAGCTCGTTTGTGTTCGACAAAAGCTCGTTCGTTTGTTAATCGAGCCGAGTTCGAATGCAAAATTAGGCTCGTTTAATAATCGAACGAACACGAGCTCGTTCGTGAACGTTCGATTATGTTCGCGAACATTAATTTAATATATATATATATTTTATTTTTTTATATATTTACATAATATTTTTATTAAAAAAATCTAAAATTTCCCAGACCCCAACCTGTTTGGGAATATACTGGGTATGTTGATGTTGATGAAAAAAATCTAAAATTTAATATAATTTTATTTATTTTCTATATATTTACGTAACATTTTTAATGAACATATATAATATACAAAATTATTTTAATTTTATTCTTTTCTTTCGGGTTCAAACGAGTTCGAACGAACAAATCTCGAGTTAATCGAACGTATTTAAAAAGTTTATGTATTAAATTATTCGAACACGAACGAACTCGAACTTTGACGAACAATTAAACGAATGAACTCGAACACGATTTTTTGCTCGAAAAATAAACGAACGAACACGAACACTGTTCGAACGTAAACGAACACGAGCTCGAACAGCCCAAGCTCGGTTCGTTTAGAGCACTATCCAAAAGCCCCTTAAAAGAAATTTATTCCTCTACTTCTTTCATTTCCCAATTTTGTGCAACCCTTAATATGACTGCAGTACATAAGTATTGTCCTCTTGCTACTCATAATGGAGACCATCATCATGGCAGATCTATTCTTGAATCCAAACTGGAGAAAGGTTAAAGATTTTGTATTTTAGACTTTTTCTTTTATTTTATATTATTTATTTTTTAAATATCTTGACCTATCTGCAAACATGAGATTTTCGTATTCTATCTTCTCCGCAAAAATGGATGTGTGATTGCCAGTCTTCTGGTTAATCAGGAGCTACCTAGGAATCTCTGTGAAAGGCTCGATGAATTCACTGATTTTGTCGAGTCAAGCGACGATATCTTGAATTGGGTCGCCTGGTTGATTTTTCTGGTGCAGGTAAAACTTGGTCTTAAGGGCTATAAGCAGACTTACATTTTATTGTTTTCTTCATTTAGTTTGTATAAACACTCGTTACGCATGGATATTTATGAACTCATAACTGATATGAAGCAAGGCTACTTTAACAATCACCTAAGTTTGCCGAAATCCCTAGAAAGAATAAATAAGCTCCTGAATCAAACTATGGCTGCAAAGAGTAAATTTCTGAAATTGCAGGGTGTTTGTGTTCTATTAGCCACTATTCTGAGGACCCAAGGAGCAAATGAGGTTGACATCTATGAAAGTGAAGATGAGGATGAGCAACCGAGACACCCTCTTTCGGGTCGTTCCACTCTACGGCAACAAGTTGATCCTAGTATTGTCTGAAGCTGAAATTGGGTCGGAAGGTAAAAGCACAAAATTCTCTTCTATATTACTGCAAATTTCCCGTAAGCTATATATACTATAAAATTTGTAATCTTGACAGCCTGCTTTTCTGCTCTTTGGAGTAGAATGGTATTCTAACCCAATATGTTATATACGATCTGTAGCCACTTCTGTTCGAAAGAGCTACTTTTTTCGTTAACTGGAGAAGTGGAGAGAAGGAAGTAAACCGATAATTAACATATTCAAATTCAGCTCTATGCACGACAAGACAAAACCAACCTTCCCAAGAGAGGAGGAAGTAATTTTAAGCAAGCAACTTTAACAACTACAAGTATTATTTTTCAACACTAGCTTCCTTATTTTTTGCACCGGGTTCAAGGACCTCGTATCAATTATCATGCTCAACAACAAAACAGACTGTCGGGAGAAAGAGTCAAGTGTGCAATAGTGCTTAGTGATTCTGCCTAATAATATATGTTTGTGATACTACAGTTTTGTCCTAAAACCTGATCAACTTGCATGCCGAATTCACAAATGATCAAATGAACAGTCAGTAATATGCAAACTAAATCAGTAACTCCATATTACAATTGCACTATATATGGACCACAACAGTATAAGGTCAATACTCCTATTTCTCTTCCTTTTTTTCTTGGTAGCAGCAAAATAAGAGGTTGAAGCCCATTTTTCCAGATATATGCTATGCAAAGCCAGAGTAAGAGATAATCAAGTAGGAAAAATGGAACAGTTATATCTAAAAAAATAAATTTCTGATACAATTGAATAATAAATAAATATGGGATGACAAATTTCTCATCAACTTATCAAAGCCCAAGTTCAACTAATCCTCCGGAACAAAACAGTTAGCAATCAAACAAAACCTAATCAAACTAGCCAACACAAAAGAATAAAAAAAAAAAAAAAATATTCCATCACCTACTCCGATTTATTCATGGACTTTGTGGACAAGCTCCTCTTCATCCGGCTAAAGGGCCCCACTGTCCTATCCATAATATATGCGTATATCACCTGGCTCCAAGACCTGTACGAATCCAAACTATTATAATACTCGGGCGCAATCTCCTTCACCTTGTGAAGCCTACTTCCCGGTATCCTCGGGAAATCATGGTGCTCGTTGTGATAGCCCACGCTCCACGTCATAAGATTCAATGGCCCGTAATATGAATAAGTCTCCTGTTCCGGGTTAAACACATAGTGTTCCGAAATAAAGTGGCCTGCCATCGGGTGCATTCCTCCCCCAACAAAAGTGGACAAAATCAAGTAACCGAGAGACTTCCAGCCCCAGAAATAAACCATGCCAGCATCTAATCCGACCTGGATAAATAGATTAACAAACTCCCAAATGCCAGGTGGCTTCGGCTTGAGAAACAGGGGGCGTAGAGCGTAAAAGAAGAGTTGAAAAAGGACCCATATGGATTTTGTGAATACATTTCGAACGAGTTTGGTCTCGGTTAGGCTGGGCACATCCATGTCGACACCATCTACCCCTTGGAATCTGTGGTGCTCAAGGTGGTACTTTTGGAAGGTAACGGACATGGGCACACCTATGGGGAGGTTGGCGAAAATGCCGAGCCATCGGTTGTAAACTGGGGTTGAGAAAGCCAGGTTGTGGCTGAGCTCATGAATGGCAAGGAAGAGGTTATGGTTGAGGAAAGAACCGAAAAAATAGGCAACGATTAAGATTTTTGTCCATGAGGCATTGTGGAGATAAGTCGCGGTCCATAGCTGGAGCAGTACAACTGCGGCTATCTGTAGTCAAAAGAAGTTAATGAATATTGCAGATACTTTTCATTTTCTTTTCAGGAAACGAAAAATGGGATTCTTGCAAAGTTTAAATGCGTTTTCCGTAGAGTTGTCAAATTTCTGAGCTCTAATTAACACACAACAATGTGACGCAGGAGAACAAAGTGCACGTTCATCTATTGCCACAGAAGGATTACAGAAAAAATGCTAGATATACCACCATTACTAGGAACTAGACAAGAAGGAAATCATGTACAACATGCTCTGTATACGCCTAAATCCACCAAATCGAAAAACGTAGGCTAGATCAGAAGAATCTTAACAATCATTCTTTCCACATCTTATTGTCATTGAGCAAACCTTATATCATACCAAACAAACCCATTGCATTCAAAATTAAAATCTCCGAAAGCACAACATCATAAATCCACCACATCAGAAACAAAAAACATTGTCCAATCTACGAAACCTCGTACCATCAACAACACCTTCAGATCTCAAAAACAAAATCGACAACGACGAACCCCGCAATTCAGAATTCAAATAGGAGCAGATTCAAAAATTTTACCTTGAGGAAAGCAAAGGGGTCGGGGCCAAAGAGCTGCCTGATTTGAGGGTACTGAGAGAGGATCTGTCGCCGCCGGGAAGCGTGCGGCTCGTCTGTGTACGACCAAAAGAAATCAGTCGCCATCACGCCCTCTTCATGGCCGCTCTCTTGCCCTTCGTACCCCATTTTTTTGGTGCTCTCCTCCTCTATGTGTGTTTATCGCCCTTTGTGTGTGTAATTTTCTACATCTTTTGTGCGGGATATTTTTGTTCATATAAAAGCGGTGGCAAGTTTGTTACGATTTTTTCTATTTTTTTTTCATAATTTATTGAGTGGTGTATTTTTATTATAGCCACTATATTTTCGGGTGGTTTTTGTGGATGATAATTGATTTAAAAAGTGTGGGAGTCTTTCATTATTAAGAAACTTAATCAATATTTATTTCTAAATATAACTAAATTTTTATCTCGATTCTATTATTCTCAATATTCTTTTTATATATGATTCCGGAATCGGCTATAGTTTAGGTAAACTTGCACTCTTAGAAATCCTATTTGACAAATTTTTTAGCTTTGTTGTTTGACTTGGATGACTTTTAACTTATTTCTAATTCAAAATTAACTAGGCTTGAAATATCAATAAATATATTAAATATTTATGATTCTTTGTAAATTAACTAGGCTTGAATAATACATAAATATACTAAATATTTACGGTCTTTTAAGCACATTAATTATAATTTAATATCATTTCCTATTGTAAACGTGACATATAAGGTATAATTTTGTTCTCAATTTTTTTTTTCTTCATATTTCTTTTAAAATCATAACCGATTTGCTAATGTGTCGGGAAGTTGAACTGAACATTTTGGTCATAATCCTGCCTTGTTAATCTCGCTGCTAATGTGCCGGAAAGCCGACCTGAACACTTTGGTCATAATCCTGCCTTGTCCAAATTTCTGTTGTTTCTGTCTATCTTCGGGCTCGGACTGCCGTTTGGATGTCGATCTGAGCGTCGTGCCGACGGAGCCACCTGGAAACTTTGCTTTCGAGGATTCTTCATTGTTTGCTCAATTGTTTTATTAGGAGTATTAAGTTATGGGTCCATATTTTCTAACTTGGGTGTCAACAATCTGATAACAAATACAATAATTATTTACTTTCAAAAATAATTTAAATTATTCAAGTGTTCTATAATTTAAAGGTGTTGGTATATGTGTCCTAGAGACAATGATTTTAAGGACATATATACATGATCACATTAATAATTATACTGGATTATAATTATGGTATTGTAATTAATTAAATAATTGTTTGATTGTTTGCAATTTATTAATTAATTGCTCTCTTGAGTTGATATGTCATTAGCAGAGTGAGATGTTAATTGATAAAGTATAACTCCCAAATCGCCTCAATCGATGATCATTAAGAAAGGGATATTAATGATACGCGATAGATTGACATGTGGTCTGCATCACATTCTTTGAGAATATAGTATGTCTCACTGCTATGAATAATTGTTATTCGTAATGTACATATAGATACTTTAGAGAGTATTGACATACCCTACCGATAAACCATTTGTTTATGTGTCTATGGGAGTAACGGTGTGTGGAATGGTGTAATAGTCCTTTGACTTGAGGTCAATACGCAATTCATGTATAGGGTGATTTACTTAGACCTAGTCCAACGCTTATGCCCTTATGGGTAGACACGGGCTTGTGTTGGGTGGATCACGATATGCATGGAATTGGTAGTTGAGCCAAGATAGGATTCATTCCTCGAATATAGTTTCGAAAGAACAGTCGTTTTCTCTGTACTGGGTTGATAAAGTCATTGTCCAATGCACGTGATTATATTTGAAATAGTGTTCAAATATAATTGATAAAATCAACCAGTGATATGAGATAAAATGATTAAGTTGTTTGGATAGACACCGTTCAAATCCTAAGCTTAATCGAGTGGGTCGTGAATGAAGGGACCGTATCATCATTGAGTTCTACACTAAAGGTTTGTTTGCTTGTCCATGTAAACGTACTTCATATTATGAGTTCGTCCTTCGACGCAGTCTAGGAGTTTCGTAAGGATCATAAATTAGATTTATGTCAATATATGAAGGCCTATAGGGTCACACAATATGCAATCAGTTTTCTGACTAAGAGTGAATCGAGAATGTTAAATATTCAATTAGATTAGAATATTTATTTATGAGTAATGAGATTATTTTCTATTTGATGGAAAATATTTAATTAAGTTAAATTGGATTTACACTTAATTATTAATGAGATAATTTTCTATTTGATAGAAAATATTTAATTAAGTTAAATTAGATTTATATTTAATTAAATTGTTAATTGGATTAGGTCCAATTAACTATTGGGCTATAGGGTTTCCTAAGGCCCATATGATTAGGTTTGACCTAATTATAAATACCTCATTATCTCTTCATAATCATTAATCGTTGAAATGATGAAAAGAGTGAAACACTTTGAGAGATCCAAAATCTTAGAGATCGAGATCAAAACACTCTCTAACTTTCCGGATCGAGGATTCCTAGCTTCTTCACCGGAGAGGATTCATTGGCGTTGGATCGTGCATCGGGTAACTGGATTGCGTGGATACCATAGTCGAGGACAAACGACGAATAATTGTAAGTTTTCGTGTATCATTCCCGTGATCTAAGATCAAAATCGAATAGCTATAACCGGATCTTCTTGTTGATAAGAAAATTTTAAAAATTGTGGTGCGTGTGCGATTGATTCGTACTTTCATAATCCAACAAAAGGTCCTACTAGCCATGTAATGAAATTCAAATCTATTTGTAGTACCACTCCAAACAAAACATGTCAGGAATATGAAACACAACACATAAATTACAAAATAACATAAACCTGACACCTAGGACCGGGGCATTGTGTGTTAGTATATTGGGAGCTAGGGATATTTAATTTGATTTACTAGTAATATTAAATATATAAAATACTAATATTCATTATCATAGTACTATTTCTAAATGCAATTTTTTATAATTTAAAATGACACTTGTCATTCACAAGACTCTCATTCTATAATATTATAATATCTCTTATCCATACCACTAGTTTGTCTCCGGCTGTACACACGCAGCCGACTCTATTTAGTCAAGCATCAAGTGAAAATTAGGCGGCGGTTAAATATTGTATTATTGGACTCAATTTTGTCTCTAATTTGTTCTTAAAGTTAAATACTAACGGCTTAACAACTTTCTATATTGATCTATTGCACCTTGTATTACAAAACATTATCCGTCGTAATATAGATAATGCTATGTGCTCGCTAACTCTATTCGTCCTGATAAACCGGCGAACGTTGCGGATTATCTTTCAAAATAAGAAAGTTTCGAACTTGCTGCTTAGCACGTAATCTTCCCTCTCCTTGCAGTCGAGACTCTATCCCGTAATCAAGTGAAAATTTAGTGTATAGTGCCCCACAGTTGGGTTTAGTTCTGTATTTGATTTGTTTTATGATTATTAGTATTATTATTATAAAATTTAAGACAACTGACATTATTATAAAATAAATAGCTTTTCCAGCTAACAAGAAATTAACAGTTAAGAGAAAATGAAAACTTAGGGCTTGATTTTTTATAAAATAATTTATTAAAAATGAGGTATTTTGTGAACTGTAGTTAATTTTGAAAATGTGGTATAGTTAATTATTTGTAGAATTTTAAGAATTTAAAATAATATTTAAAATAAAATATTAAAATTAATTTGGTGTAAAAGTAGGAGATAACTGATTGGTAACGATTGAAAAATGATAGGTAGTTAAAATTATGTGAGTGGATGAATAGTAAATTAAAGTTGATGTGATGTGTAATAATGATTATGTTGTATTATTTTATTATATGAATAATATTAAAGATAGTGTAACTGAGTTAATGTTGAGTTAGATTTTGAGTTTGGATAAAAGTGATAAATTAGCTCATAAACAAGCAAGCCCTTAGGACTCGTTTGTTAGGTTGGCCGAGACACGATAAATTTTATCTTGTTTACCAAAATTGCATTGTAACTATAATTTTTTAAGTATGATTGACACAAGATTTTCTGATTATATGTCAAGCATTTGTTTTTTTGGACAATTGATATGATAATTAATACATTTACCTATTTGTCCACCATGAAAAAATTAATTTTTTTGCCTTTCTTCCACTGAGGTATTCACAAGCACAATAATACTAAGGAGGCAACTGTTGGCTCCGTTATGGAGCCAACAGCCAATGGAATAGCTCCACGTGGAACTGTCTCACATGGCTCCAATGTGGGACAGCCCCACATGGAGCTATCCCATTGGTTGTTGGCTCCGTAACGGACCCAACAACTGGCTCCTTAGTATTACTGTTCACAAGCATCTGTGGAATTCTAAATCAATTAATATTAATTCCTAAACAATTAATATTCAAAACAAAAAGTTCTGATAAAACGCCGGAATCATCGTCACCTGGTTCATCTTTCTCCTCAAAATCATCACTCCCCATGTCACTCTCACGCGCAGTTTCCCACTTGGAAACATCACTATCGTTTCCATTGCCATCACTGGGCCCATCCTCAGCCTTTCGAAACAACTACGCAGCCCTCATCTGTTTCCTCACAAGCCGCTTGGCATAATCCGGGACCTTGTTATGCTTCAACGAAATATCCAGGTCAGCTTACTGGGAAAAATCGTTCACAAATAGGATTGCATCCAGAAGGCTCTCCTCGGCCATCTCGGGCATGTCGTATGCCTAGGTCTGCCTCCACATGCTTCTCGCGCGGCAGTTGACCGGACAGTGGAGGCAAAGCGCACTCGTGGCGTCGCTTATAGCCGCCAGCGGCTGTTGCAGCAATATGTGGCACTGGGCCCGATTGCTGTAAAGTACAACTTTTTCCTTCTTGGACCTGACGGGGTAAAGGGAGAGTGCTTCTGAGTACTTTGAGGCGGCCCCAGAGATGTCCCAGCAGAAAAGAAAGTTTCCCTCGAGCTTTACTACCAAAGCGGCCGCGTGTTTTATGTGGAGTTCTTCTTTAGACATGTTCTTCTCCCATTTCTGCCTCTAGCGAAGGGCTAGGAGTTCATCAACTTCTCCTTCGGCTCGATTGCTGATCGACTCACAACCCAACCTGCGAGACTGGTTGTATTCCTCAAGGGAATTGATTATTGAGTCCCTGAGCTTCTTGGTCCCAAGTGTGGTTATGTCTGCGAGGTCTATGAGAGAGAAAATTAGAGAGAGAAAGTTAGAGAGAGATGAATAGGCCACAAATCATAATAAGCAAAAAAATGCCCTAAAACCAGACAATCAATTGTAGAAAATGGGATAACAAAAAGAAAATACAAGTAACATTTTGAATTGAGAACTCTGAAAATCTATATAGACCACATACAAGGCAAGTAGTAGAAGATAAACAAAGAAACTCCACCACGAAGGAAACAATGATTGAACAACACCATTATTATAAGATTAGTGTTTGGTACTTTACCTGGATATCATCATCCAGATCTCTTTCCATAAGATAAAGATCATAAGACTTTGTGATCTCAAACAGATGATCTGACAATTCCTTGCTTCTGTCAAAAATCATATATTATAAGGGAAATGAAAAAAGGGGAAAAAAAGTGAGAACAATCAACCTGCAGCTCCTCAGGGCTGCTTTCCTCTAGAGCAACACCATTTAACCTACATGTTTACCTGGACCAGTTAGGTTATAGACGCATAAAATAAACGTGGATTTCATTATAAACAAATATTCATCCAAAACAAGATCATATTTAGTACAATTAGTCAGAAACTAACAATGATTGGATTTTACAATAAAAACATACACAACACAGTTCTTTCCAATTTTAAAATAAAAACATACACAACACAGTCGTTGAAACTTGAAACAATATATGCACCATGCTAATAATTCAAAGAGATTTAACTTGTAAACGAAAAAGCTAGATAATATATTCAGTTATTGTCAATAATGAATCTAAACACTTATGCAGCCATTCGAAAGAAAAGGGGCAGCATGTGTCACATGGCACTCTTAGTAAACGCATGTCATGACCCATGTCTTCCAAAAAAAAATTGTTGAAATTTGAATCTGAATCCTATACCATACCATAAAAAAACCCCTGAAAAACCGTAGAGCCCATACAATTTGTAATTTCTTTCAGCCAAACCAAGACACACACCCTATCTCATCTTCTACCTATCCTTCAAACATCAGGCCCCAACAACCAAGATGAAGTAATATGTTTGATTAAAAAACAGAGTTTCATAATAACTCATTTATAATGAATTCAATCAAATAAAAAATTAAATGCAACACATACGAGCTCTTATCCGAGGACTACTCCACCGAGTAAAATGGAGATGTCGCTCTCCTCCTCGACTCGGTCAAGGAGTTCATCCCCGACCAGAAGGCCGTCGTCGTTAAACCCGACCTGATGCCCGACAAAGAAGATTTGTCGGGTGAGTTGATTGGTACTTAGGCGATACAATCTGAAAGTAAGGGTTGTCTGTTGACCTTCTTCTTCAAGCTGTCCAATTCCCAAATTAGGGTGTGTGTGGAGTAAATACTATGAAATAAACATATGTACAAAAACATTGATCTTCTCCACAAAAAGGTTCAGCTAGATGTTGAAGGGGGAAATCAAGAGATCGGGTTACCTTAGAGAAAAAAGAGCCACACAATTCGGGAGCTCTGTAGTTGCAACATAATCCTTAATGAAGGCAGAAAAAATGATATATTATTCCAGGTTATTATGCAGCTTCAAATGCAAATTACATACAAATTTGATTGTCCTTTTTTTT